>PRKT01001402.1:12536-32407 GCA_003671525.1 Saccostrea glomerata | reverse complement strand
GGAGTTGAAGCGTTGGCCCCTAAATATTTCTGATGCTAATAACTCGAAAATGAAAAACAATCTCTGAACACTTGTTGAACAAAAAGTGTTAAAAAGAATGAGATCTTGAAGATGATTTGAAGAAAAAAAGAGCTGGTCCCTTACATAAAGGGCCTAGAGGGGCCAGAATTTGAATTTATGACAATTCAACGTTCAATATTCAAAAAATACCATTACGGCAGCATATTCGTTTTTCTTAAGAAAATTATCATTGTAAAAAAAATCTCAATCAAAATCTTATCTTATCTCATCAAGAATCGAATGGAAGACCCACTCGTTGTTCACAACGAGATCTCATCTAGTTATTTTTATTATTGTTTTTTTTCTTACCATTTTGTGCACGCAATTTCTCGGAAACGGCTCGTTCGATTTTCATGAAACTTTCAGGACTGATGGAACATCAATCAAACCTGATATATAATTTTTTATTTTCCTGACGTCACCTCCGGTTTCGAGATTTCCGCGATTTAGTGATTTTCAGAGGGTCACATTGTCCAGCATTTTTCTCAAAAGTGCTTTTAGATAGAAACGTAAGATTTTCAGCGATAATAGAGCAACATGTGCTGATGTGACACACACCTTTCTTATTCTTCGGAAGTGCAGCACGTCGGCGCTCGCTATGGCTCGAAAAAAGACCTATCGGGAATTTAGAAATTTTTCACACATTTTTGGCAATATCTTTTTACACGTTAATATTTTGTAAAGACATAAAGAACAAAAGTTGTGAAGAATGTCACGATCTTTCGAAGGATATCAACGATAAGGGGCTGGCCCCTATAATAAAGGGCCAAAAGGGGACGAAAGTTTTTCCTTTATATCTCTAAAAGTATTGATAATTTATAATACATCAAAAAAGCAAAGTTGTTCAAAATATCAAGATCTATCTTACGGGGTCGTCAAAATACGTCCTGCGACGTCACTTCCGGTCAAACCGGAAGTAGTCAAAAATGGCATATTTTTGCTGTTCTTGACAGGTTTTTGGATATCATATGTCAATGGAAGCTTAAATCTTAAATTTCCGTCCGTCGACGTCACTTCCGGTCAAACCGGAAGTTGCCAAAAATGGCTTAATTTTGCATTAATTAACATAGATTTGGAGGATTAAACCATTTTGGGACTTCATTACTCTTTTTTTTAAAAATGAAAGTTACTTCCGGTCAAACAGGACGGAAGACCTACTCGTTGCTTTGCAACGAGCTCGGCTCTAGTTATTCTTTTTTTCTTACCGATTTTGTGCACGCGATTTCTCAAAAATGGCTCGATGGATTTCCATCAAACTTTCAGGACTTATGTAACATTACTTAAACCTTTTTGAAGGGTCAGGTTGTCCGCAGACTTTCTAACAAATGGCTCTAGATAGAAACATGAAACTTTCAGGTATGATAGACCAAAGTGTAGAGATATGTATAACGTAATTCATTTTTATCGGAAGTGCCGCACGTCTGCGCTCACTATGGCCCGAAAATAGACGTATCGCGAATTTCAAAAATTTTCACACCTTTTCTAAGATATCTTTTTACCTAGAAATATTTTGTTAAGACATATAAAACAAGAGAAGTGTAGAATTCCAAGACCTTTCAGATGATATCTCGGAAAAAGGGCTGGCCCCTAAAATTAGGGACCTAGAGGGGCCGAACGTTTTCTCTTTATATCTCAAAATCTATATAGAATTTGTAATACATCAAAGAAGCAAAGTTGTTTAAAATGTCAAGCTCAATCTATTAGCGTCGTCAAAATTTGTCCGGCGACGTCACTTCCGGACAAACCGGAAGTAGTCGGAAAACGCGTATTTTTGCAGTTCTTGACAAGTTTTTGGGTAAAAAATGTCTCTGGGAGCATAAAAATTAATTTTACGTCCGTCGTCGTCACTTCTGGTCACACCGGAAGTAACACAAATGGCCTATTTTGCATTAACATATCTTTAGAAGATTCAAGCTATTTTGGGGAGTTATTTCTCATTCTTGTTTAAAAAAAATCTACTTCCGGTCAAACAGGACGGAAGACCTACTCGTTGCTTTGCAACGAGCTTTGCTCTAGTTCTATCTATTTTTGTTGTGAGTTGGGCGTTAATATTTGAACATTTTTAGCTCCTCTACAACAGCTCAACTAATTTCAACCAAATTTGGCAAAAAGCATTTATATAAAAGGGAACAGAAATTAGCAAATTTATTGTCCTTGTCCTTCTGGGGCCTGTGGGATGGAGATAAAACCACACAAATTAGTGTAATCTTTAAAAAATATTGTCGTTACTCCTGGACATCAAGCAGTCCAATTGTTTTTAGGATTGTAATCAGCATTACGCATTGTTATGATAGGGCTGTCCGAAGGCTCAAAATGCCCTTAAAATATACATTTTATTCTGAGCTAGATTTTAATTTTAAAATGTAATCTTTTTTTTGAAATTGCAAACAACTTGAGATAGCAATTAAATCAGGGTTTATTTTAAAGCATTTATGTGATGTCACATCACTGTGTTGATCACGTGACAGAGATTTATGATAATCCTAGTTGTTGCACAAAAATTGCTTCGGCACAATGGCAAAACAAAATATTGTGCAGAGTTTGTACATAGATCAATTTATAGTGATCTCTATTACATAGAAAGTGCTGCGGGCAGGTTTATTTTTATTCGTTTGGAAAATATTTTACGAGAAATTAAACTTTCCAACATAAGAAGGGATATTTAACTCTCTTAATCGCGATGTATACAAAATTGGATAAACTGCACACAGTTCCCAAGAAATATTAAGTTTGAGGACATACTTCTCTTTTAGATTCACGCAGAATATCTTCAATTTATCCTTGTAATTCACTTGTGCCAGCCCATATGTAAACAAGATTTATAAATTCTAACTCTATTTACGGAAGTGTTAGGGAATCGTTTCACACATATTTTTTTGCTATTGTTTGAATATGTGCATATCGGACAAGCAAAAGGAATAAAGATATTCAAATTTCAAATGTTCAACATCATAACAGATAAAATAAATTTACATGCCATTTGTAAAAATTATGACACTTCCCCCGTCATGTCAGCTCTAGGATACGGTGAATTGACGTCATATTCTATTATGACGTCATATCAAGGTAGTTCAGAGAAGTTACTACAAATTAAACAGTTTGATATTTTACGGGCAGCCATATCCTATCTGCGAAAGTCCTCTACCAAAATTATGAAATTCATGGGCTTTGGGTTAGGGGTTCTAATGCTAGGGAGGGGATAAATAAATTACATAGTGAAAATATAATACATGTATTTTTTTGAAAAGCTTATCTGCTCCTGGGCATTAAATAAACTGAATAAGTACATAGGTATGTTAAAGAAGTATGCTTTTTCCACAATTTTGAATTTTATGGCCCCAGGATAAGGAGTTCTGAGGTGCTAGGTCGGGGCCATATACATGTAGATTATATGGTGAAAATACATTATTTCTTTGAAAATCTTCTTCTTTGCTACTGGACATTTAATAAACAGACCAAATACATAGTTATATTGAATAAGGCTGCCTCTTCAAAAATTGTTCATTTCATGATCCCGGGCTCATTGGTTCTGGTGATAGGGCGGGGCTCTATTGATTATATAGGGAAAATACATTAATTCTTTAAAAACTCTCCTCGGCTTCTGAGTGTTGCACCAATGAACTATGTACATAGTTATGATGAGAAAGGATTCTTCGTTTGGATTTGTTAAGTTCACGGGCCCCAGGGAAGTGGTTTTGGTGTTAGGATGGGCCTCGAATGATAAGATAAAAATGTGAAAATGCATTAATTCTTCGAAAACCCTTCTTTTGCTCCTGGGTATTATGCCAATGTTCTAAGTACATATTTATGATGTTGAAAGATGCCTCTTCAGAAATGGCTAATTTCACGACCCCTTGGTAGGAGTACTTGAGATGGGAGTGGGAGTTATATAGCCTTAAATATATCAATGCTTCGAAATCTTCTTTTTGATATTAATCAACCATTTATGATGAAATGAAATTTTGGATAAAATTTTCAGAATTTTAAATTATATCTGCCCTCAGGGTCAGTGGTTCAATGTGAGGTGGGCTTCACAACTGGTTATAAAGTGAAAATGCATTTTCTCTTTGTCACTCTGATCTTCCGCTTGGTATTAAGTAACCAGAGTAAGCAAAGTGTATAGTTATTATAAGCAAAGGGCTTCTTTCAAAGTTTTGAATTTCCTGGCCTTTGATTTAAACACAAACTTATTAAGTTGTTGGAAAGTTGTTACATGATACTCAGGTGATCTATAAGGCCCAGTGGGCCTCTTGTATCTTATACTCGGCACTTACAGAAATTGAGCAGTGAGTGATCTTTTTCGTGCCAGTACCTACTGTGAGCAGGGTCCTGGATATATACAGTATCATCCAAAGGATAGGTCTCCGCGCCTTACATTATATTAAGATCAACTCTTTACTTCGCAATTCTAGAACACACGCTCTAATTACTGCGTTACTCAGGCGACTACAGTGTTTGGTAGTGAGGTAGTTGTCAGAGATGTTTATTTGTTCGTTGGTTTGTTGATTCTCTTTACTTTTCTTTTTATCTATTTATCTCTTGTTTCTCTTTTTTGTTTTTATTAATTCATCTTTTTTCCCTTCTATTTATTAATAACGCTTTTCTTCGTCCCGCGAGAAAGGAAAAAAGGTTATAAGGAGATCTGATATTTTCTTTCTTTAAATGGGCAACGCATGTTCAAAGTATTAATTCGTAACGTTTTTCTTTTGTCCTGCGAAAGGAAAAAAGTTCGAAGCACTGTTAAGAACTACTATAAAGAATTAATGGAATATAGACGTGCAAAAAACGGAAACTCTTTAAAACTGAATTTGTGTTCATAAGGCTGATTTGTTATTACATAACTGAAATATTTACTGAAATAACATAGTATACCCCACTCTGTACTGAACTAAGTTTGGTCCCATCAATGGACAGGCACGTGATAAATGCATAGTATGAGTATTAACCCCCTTCCCCGCAGTAACGCATTTTAACGCATATACCATTTCCCATTTCTAACGCAAAATTACGCATATACCGTTTCCCCTCAATCACGCATTTTCACGCACTTTAAAAAGTTCATTTAATCGTTAATCTAGTTTCAATTTCCTTCTATCTTATACGTTCAAAAATCTCGTTAAAGAAGAAAAGTTATTTTTGTATTAAAATATAGCGTCAGAATATTATTTACGTTAAACTTTAGGGAAACGTGTATCACGCTAAAAGGTGCTTGCGGGGAAATGGTAAATTTCTATTTCTATGACGTGAACATTTAGTGTACGAGGGTTGTCCCAAAATTTCGTAGACTGGGCTCATATCTTTCAAAGAAATTAATGTATCTTTATAAAATTGTCAGGGTGGATAAAGCGTCTTCTTGACAGATAAATTACGAATTTTTGTCATGTTTACTTGAAAACTTTTCGAGAAATAACATTTAAAGTGATATCGTTCTCTAACACCCGGAGCAATCTGCAACGTCAAAAAATACAAATGTCAACGGGTCAAATTTTTGGCGAAAATATTTCAATTACCAGAATCAAATTCTTAAATTAAACGAAACGGTTATAGTTATAAATGTGAAATATCTTAATTACAATGGTATGATAAAACTTTAAATTATGTAAACAAAGTATATGCATGTACAGGTATGAAATAATAAAAATTTGAAAACGCTATATTTATACGGACTCTTCGTCTGTTTCCTCTAATGGAGTTGCACAATGGAACTCTTGCCCATTTCTTAGCCTTGTCTTTATTTTAGTTACTGTTATTCACATATACATAGAGAAACCGTTTTTGTCATTTTAAATACTAAGGAAGAGAAAAAGTTTCCTACTCTACTATACATTTATGACTGGTACATTTCTGTAAGAGTGAATTCAGGATCAAAACACTTGATCATAGTCCAGTGCGCCGCCTGTGCCAACGAAGCCGCCATTTTGCAAAAAGTCCGATTTCAACCCCATGTATATAAAACGTTATAATTTTCGTATTTATCAAAGCAAAAACTCCAAATTTTGAGAAAATATAGTAAATAAAGCATCATTAAGAATTTTCATTTCCTTTAAAAATATACGGGGAGCAATTACTTTTCCGTAGGATTTTAAATATAATATGCCAAGTTTTATTTGCAACTTTTGAGCATTGCGCCACCTTCCTACACTGGACAATGAATTGTGTCTTTTAAATTGGAATAATCTGTGTAGTTTCTCCATATTTGTCCATAAATTTATTAGACAGTATTGGTTTAATCTATATACGAAGTTTCATTCATGTATGACGTAGGGTTTCTACAAAGCAACGTTTGTCTACGGAATTTTGGGACAACCCTCGTATGTTGCATAACAGCTCAGTCAGTTGTAAAGAGTTAAATGGAGGTTATAAACAAATTTCAATATTGCAAGGACGAACCGTAGTTGAAATTAAAAAGAAAGAGGGCGTACATGTATAACGTCTCGGACAACCCCCCGCTCTGAGACAATATATTTTGTCAATTTTCAAAATTAACGGTAAAGTGGTTTTTTTCTAAAATCATGTTCTCAGTAATGTCATCTTCAAAACATTTTATCTTACTGAACGGCTTATGATTTGTCAATCTTTTTGTCAAAGTTGGCAGTTAAGCATATACATTTAGAAGAAAATGAGCATACTAGAGTCATAAGAAATGAATTTTGAAATTAATGGGTCAAGTGTCCATTTTTCGTTAATGTTTAAATAATAAAAACGTTATTGTGAAATCTATTTCATTACTCCAAAAATTGGAATTTGAACCCATTCTATATGAAAATCGATCTTTTCTGAAGAAAATACACGCTTCAACAAACCCTTTCATTTAAATCACACTGACAGACATCAATAACCCATATACTCCGTAGGTTATTGTCGGTCTTGTGCCAAACCCTACGCTTTGGGAGAGTTCAAATTATACGTGAAGCTTATTTCCTTTTGCTTTCACATATCTGAAAAACACGAATGAAAAAATGTATTATAAAAAATGTTTAAACTAAATACATAATTGAATGTGTAAAAGATGATATAAACCATATAATTTCAAAAGATATAATTTTCATGAACTTTTAGAATTGATAAAATGTCTTTCAGAGCTATTGTATGACATTGCCTTGTACGCCTTCATTCTTCAATTAGCCTTTTTGTAAGTTAAAATTTCAAGTAAATATGCCTATGTCTATATATGCACATATGTGTATGACCTTTACCAAGTATTTTATGTCCTTATGAAGTCACACTCCGGATTTAAGGAAAGCAGCAGCACTTTTCAAGTCAAGGAAATCATCCCTTATTTATATTAAAAAAAATGGCGGACATATATTCAGGATATGCCCTTGCGCAAAGGCTAATTAATATGCAACCTCGATGTTAAACATGCCTAACATGTACACATAAACACGGTGAAAATAGTTACATACATCCCCTCGCTAATCATTAAATAATCGCAATAAACAGACGGTTTACAGTGGTATATATAGCCTATGTAAACTCTGTAAACAATATTCCGTTAATAATAAAATGCATTTTACTCTGTAGAAAATATACTTTATCTGCCTTTCACTGCACATAAAATACATCATGTTTACCAAAATGACGTCATTTTGACAAGTTTGCTGCGATCAGTGATGTTTTCAAACTGGTGTCTGGGTTTTAACTAGGAACTATTTTTACTGCAATGATGTTGTTAAATATGCTAATACTGTTTAAAATTGCAAAGTATTTGATTTTTTCTAGCAAAATGAGGGATACATAATGTGCCTATTTTTGTGTGACGTCACAGTTAATATTTTCCGTATAAATTAGGACCCAACAACCCTATTTTCAAGCCTTACGAATGCTGCCTTATTATAAAATTTGTTATTGTCTTTCTATACATAAGCAAAGCATGTTCAAAGTAGGATTTTTGCCGGTACAGCAACGTTAAGGGTTGGCATAAAAAACAAAATATATGTATTTTTCTTATAAATGAAAGTGATGTAACAAATGAAGGATATGGAGGTAACGAACAATATTCAATCTCAAAGTCCATAAAACAATACAAAATAAGAGCAGAGCAAACAGGGACCCCCGAGACATCAGAGGTGGGATCAGGTGCCATGGAGGAGTTAGCATTCCTTGCCGACCGATCACACCCGCCGTGTGCTCCTTGTCATGATCAGGAAATAACGGAAAAAATCCATTGTCAATTTAGTGTATAAACAATATACTAACAATTGGTATGAAAAACGTCAGTCAGCATTTGACTTAATGATAAATTATATTTGCTGACAAGGTCATTGTATAGACAATAGAACTAACGAAATGACAACTTTAAACGAGAGTGTTGATATTTTTGTTTCATCAACTTGCTTTTCAATAATTTACAGCGTTTTAGAAATTGTTCAAACGTAGAGCATACTCTTGCGTATCGAATCAACTGAGATATATAAACTCCGTATGCAAGTGATGAAGTTATATTGCTGCTTAAGTAAGGGAAGTTGACGATAGAAAAGTTAAAGTCATCACGTTTATCATATAGCTTGGTTGTTAGATTACCATTTGTGTCTTTTTCAGGTAAAATATCCAAGTATGAAATCTGTCGGACTTTGTGGTAACTTTTATCCAAGATCACCAGAATATATCGTATCGACGTAGGAATGAAAATTCCCATTATTAATTGACAATACGTCGTCGATATATCTAAATGTCGAGTTGAAGGCCACAGCAAGTGTTTTCTTCTTTTCACACATAATAGTTTGCATAAATTCTGCTTTATATGGATATAAGTCTGCTAATAATGGAGCGCTATTTGTACCCATGGGGATTCCAATAGATTGTTGGAATACCTCGTCTCCAAAAACCACATAGATATTGTCAATCAGAAGCTCTAGCATATTCTTGATGTCAACTTCAGAGTACTTATGTGTGCAATCATAATCTGTTTTAACAGAATAATTTGGCAAAAGACCAATGACAGGGTAAGTAAATTCACGAGTTCCATTTTTATTGAAAAAGCAGCTGTCAATGATATCAAAATGCCTGGATTTTAATTTGTCGGGGGGAATTGTTTTGTATAAAGTTGAAAATTTTTAAGCTGTTAATTTTTGTAAAGGCTTGTGATTTCAAATTGCCCAAAAGTTCTAAAAATGTTTTAGTGTCCACATCTGATTTATACCACTTCTTGAATATATAGTTGCACAGTACTCTTGAAGCTTTTCCTTCACTACAGTCAATATTTTAGTGAGGAGTAACGAAAGAGGCTTGGTTGAACATTAACTGGAACCTGCAATGTATCTTTGTTTGTAAGGATTCTTATCAAATTATTGAATTTCAATCCATTCTTTCTATCATAGGATTAGAATGGGTCCTCAGTACCCCCTTGCTTGTCGTAAAAGGCAACTAAATGGGGAGGTCCTTCGGATGAGACCGTATAAACCGAGGCCCCGTGTCACAGCAGGTGTGGCACGATAAAGATCCCTCCCTGCTCAAAGGCCGTAAGTGCCGAGTATAGACCTAAATTTGCAGCCCTTCACAGGCAATGGTTACGTCTCCATATCAGTGAAATATTCTGGAGACGGACGTTAAACAGTATACAGTCAATCAAACAATCTATCATAGGAATTCAGTGCGGTAAGAATTCAAAAATCATTTTTAAATATCACGTAAATAATGATTGTGACGTCATTAAATTGTACATTTTTCTTGTATTTTTCTATGAAATTGTAGAATACGAATGTTTTTGTAAAGACGAAGAAGAATTACTACCCGTAGGAAGTGAAAGTTTAGTTAAAAATTAAGAGGCAGAAAATCCTATAAAAACAGATTTAAAAAAAAATATTCCCCCTGAAAACGCTACCTGAGACAAAATGTAATGATAACGTAGAGTGATCAACCTTACAAAATATAAGCAATACAAATATGTGAAGAGGGCATGCCAAACAGACCCCCAGATAGATGGTATGCTGAAGAGAATCTCCATTTGATCGGTTGTATAAGCCATGAGCCTTATCATAAGGTGGGCTGTACTATCCCTATGCGATTCAATAAGAAAAGATAAAGCATAACAATAGGGAAGAAAATACGATCTAATGATAAAAGGGTCATTTGGTATTATTTCATTATAACACCTAGAATTCAAGAAATTTCGACAGTAATGGAAGCTATTAAAATCCTCTTAATATCAACTGATTGGTGAGTAGTTTGTCCTGCCTTAAAAGGGATGTTTCTCCGAGATATATCTTATCATGTAGAAGTTAAAAATTGCCGAAGAGATCAATTTACAATAGATTTTTCTTACAGAACAAAAATCTACATGCATCAACAACGAGTATTTTGAGATATTTGAATTTGTAAAACAGTGTACAAAATATATCCAGGAAAATGAATTTGGCGACGGTAGCAGGCAATATCTTCTTAAGGAAAACAAACACAAAAATAATTCATTTTAAGGCCTTTTTGGCAAAAAAACTTGGAAATGTACCAAATTAATAATGGCATCGAATTTTAAAAGTTGTGCCTCCTTCATTTTTTCTTCAATGCTTCATCATACTTATTGCCTCAACTCTAGGTAACGCCAATTCTATAGCATTTTAAGAACATAAAAGTTTTAGAGTACAATTAAGCCCAAACCATACGTTTTTTCCTTTTTATGCAACAAAAAAGATTCACACAGTTCTGATTAAGTGTATGCTTGGACTCATGTTTGTAAATTCGTCTAAATCTCTTAGCTATAATCGATTTAATGGGGATGCTTACGCTTTTATGATATTGTAGAAGTCCGAATTTGTGATGCTTTTAACTTGTATTGTTTCTATTGACAAAATAGTTTTATTACTGCTCCTTATATTTAAATCATATAGTATTTAATTTATTTTTCATATATCATGTGGCTGAAATCTATTTTTTTCCACAAGCAAAAGTAGCTGTGACATATTTATAAAAATGATTGTTAAAAAGACAGAGATAATTATATGTCATACATTTTAGATAAAAAAAAAAGATTTAAATAGAATGAAAATATACGAATAAATCTCTTACATGTATAATACTTTATAATGGGATTAATTTGAATTTCAGTTTAATAGGCTATTGATCTTGAATACCGATCGTAAAGTCCATGTGTTTCTTTTTTTTTTTTTTTTTTTTTACACAATTTGTAATTCTACATTTAAGATTTTACGGAAGATCGAGCATTATGGAGGAAAAAGTATGAAGGTAAAATAGGATTTTTAAGTTTTTGTACAGAAAACTTTAGTGGATTGATGAAACACAGAGAAAGTTAATTCAAACGTTTAGAATCAAAAACTCTTATTAAAACGGATTTTTTTTTATACAAAAAGGTTTTTTGTCTAAAAAATTTGGATAGGGCTTACAAATTTAAAATTAATTACAAACAAAAGTTTAGTTAAACGTTTCAGGGGAAAATCTTTGTAAAACGGATTTTAAAAACAAGATTTTCCCCTGAAATGATATAGTTAAGATTTTTAAGTTGAAAACGATACAGAAATAGAATTTAAAAAAATGGGTAAGATTTATTTTACATTACAAACAGGCAATTAATTTGTTTATTTTTCAGAACACATACCCGAAACAGAACTCTGGCTCCCAAGTGAAGACAGATCAGAAGGTTTGTATTCTTTGTAAATCCCGTCTATAGTCAGTGAATTATCCAAATAAGAAAAAAGATGAGTATATTCTTTGGTGTCATTTTAATCAAATTTACTGGGAAAGACCTAATCAACAAGAGATTTAGATTAATTATTAATAATTCATAAATTATGTTGAGACAAAATGTAATGATAATGTACAGTGATCAACCTTACAAAATATAAGCAATACAAATATGTGATGAGGGCATGACAAACAGACCCCAGATAGATGGTATGCCGATGAACATCTCCATTTGATCGGTCGTATACGCCATGAGCCCTATAATTCGGTGGGCTGTACTATCCCTAAGCGATTCAATAAGAAAAGATAAGGCTTAACAATAGGGAAGAAAATACGATCTAATGATAAAAGGGTCATTTGGTATTATTTCGTTATAACACCTAGAATTCAAGTAATATCGACAGTAATGGAAGCTATTAAAATCCTCTTAATATCAACTGATTGGTGAGTAGTTTGTCCTGCCTTAAAAGGGATGTTTCTCCGAGAAATCTCCTAACATGCAGAAGATAAAAATTGCCGAATGCATCAATTTAAATTGGATTTTCCATCTAGAAAACAAAATCTACATGCATCAACCACAAGCATTTTGTGAAGCAGTGTACATAATATATCCAAGAAAATAAAGTTGGCGACCGTGGCAGACAATATCTTCTTAAGGAAAATAAGCACAAAAAAAATTCATTTTGAAGCCTTTTTGGCATAAAAATTGGAAATGTACCAAATTAATAATGGCATCGAATTATTCAACAGAATGTGCCTGCTTCATTATTTCTTAAACGCTTTATCATATCTATCAACTCTACTCTAGGTAACGCCAATACTATAGCATTTTAAGAACATAAAAGTTTTAGGGCACAATTCAGCCCAAACCACACTTTTTTATCTTTTTAGGTAATAAAAAAGATTCACAGTTCTGATTAAGTGTATACTTGGTATCCTGTTTGTGAATTCGTAGAGTCTTAAGCTTTTAGCTGTAATCAATTTAACGGGGATGCTTAAGATTTTATGATATTGTAGAAGTCCGAATTTGCAATCCTTTTAAGTGTATTGTTTCTATTGACAAAATAGTTTTATTACTGCTCTTTATATTTAAATCATATATTATTTATCTTATTTTTCATATGTCATGTGGTTGAAATCTATTTTTCCAAAAGCAAAAGTAGATGTGATATCTATAAAGAAATGATCGTTAAAGAATCAGAGAGAATTATATGTCATACATTTCGAATTGAAAAAAAAAATTGTAATAGAATGAAAATATAGTAATGAATCTCTTACATGTGTAATACTTCATGATGGGATTAATTTTAATTCCAGTTTAATGGGCTATTGATCTTAAATACGAACTGTATGTCTATGTGTTTCTTTTTATTTCTTTATTAGACAATTTCTAATTCTACATTTACGGAGAAATAGGATTTTAATTTTTTTTAAAGAAAATTTTAGTGAGTTGATTAAATACAGAGAAACTTTAGTTAAACGTTAAGAATCAAAAAGTCCTGTTAAAAGGGATTTTTTTTCAAAAGGATGTTGCCTAAAATATGGTTAGGGTTTTTAGATGTAAAATGAAATACAAACAAAAGTTTAGTGAAACGTTTATAAGCAGGAAATCCTATTGAAACGGATTTTTAAATCAAGATTTCCCCCTGAAATTAAGATAGTGAAGGTTTTCAAATTAAAAAAGATATAGAAATACAATTTTAAAAATGGAAAGATTCATGTTTTTATTTTTTTAACTAAGCACTGATGTTTTTTCATTTCATTGGTACAACGTAGAATTCCTAATTGAAAGAATATCAGAAGGTTTGTATTCTTTGTAAAATTCCATTAATAGTCAGTAAATCATCCAAGTAAGAAAAAAAGAGTAGATTCTTTGGTGTAATTTTAATCAAATTTACAGGGAAAGACCTAATCAACAAGGGAATGAGATTACTTGATAAATTATTGTCCATAAGAAGAAATGTAAAAAGTAATGATACATAAACGAAAAATAATCGATCAAAAAAAATATTTGAAAAATAGAAAAATATGAAGAGGGCATGAAAAACAGATTCCCAAGTAGATGGTATAAAATTTTAAATATGGGTAAGATTTATTTTGCATGATTACCAGGCACTTAATTTGTGTGTTTTTTTAGTACACAAAGACGAAGACGAATCACAACCCCTAAATCAAGGAATATCAAAAGGTTTATGTTCTTTGTAAAGCCCGTCTATAGGCAGTAAATGATCCAAATAATAAAAAAAAGAGTAGATTCTTTGATGTCATATAAATTGAATTTACTTGGAAATACCCAATCGACAAGTGAAGGAGAGATTAAATATTAATAATTTATAATTTTATTGTTGATAAGAAGGTATGTTGAAAGTAATGATAACGAACAATGATCGATCTCAAAAAATATTTTTTAAATTCTAAAATATGTGAAGAGGGCATAATAAACAGATCCCCAGGTTGATTGTATGCCTAAGAGCATTTCCTGCTGATCTGTTGTATACACCATCAGCCCTGTAATTAGGTGGGCGGTACTATCCCTAAGCTATTCTATAAGAAAAGATAAGGCTTAATGATTGGCAAGAAACAAGTGGACCAAAATACGATCTAATGGTAGTATCATTTGGAATAATTTCATTATAACACCTAGAACTCAGGTAATATAGACAGTAATGGAAGCTATTAAATCCTCTTAATATCAACTGATTACGAGTAGTCTGTCCTGCATTAAAAGTGATGTTTCTCCGAGAAATCTCTTTACATGTACACTTTTCAATAGACCTTTCTTTTAGAAAACAAAATCTACATGCTTCGACCACAAGTAATTTGATATGTTTGAATTTGTAAAGCAGTTTATGTAATTTACATGTTTTCAAGAAATGAAGTTGATGAGGACGGCAGATGATATTTTCTGAGGGAAAATAAGAACAAAAATAATTCATTTTGAGGCCTTTTTTGCAGAAAACTTGGAAATCTACCAAAACTATGATGTAATCGAATTTTAACAGTATCTATCCTCTAAAAACAGAGGCCGCCTAGAGACCTGCTGACTGCATAAGGTTCATTTTTTCAAATAGTATTACATTTTGTTTAAATTGACAGGTCTAGGCGGCCTTTGTTTCTGGATAATACATTTTATCAATTACCGGACTTTTCAAAACAAAGGGCAGTCTAAACTAAACAAATACCTATCACATTTTTCAGTTTATGAACGTTACGTTGATTTTTCACCCAAACCAATAAAAGGTTAAATTTCATACGATGTTGGTTAAATCTAGGTATTAAATCAATATAACAAATTTTGATTATTTGCTGTCAATAAATTATTCAGATTAAAGCTTAGTTAAATACCCTTTCCTCTAGCATAACTATGTGTGAACAGTATAAAAATTTTGAAAAAACATATTTTTGAAAAAAAAAGTTTAATAATTATTTCATTAAATGACACGATAGCGGTGTTTTTCTTTGAAGTTTGCTTTTCTGAACGGGACTACAGTGGGCGGAGCTACTTTTCGTTCTGTGCTACATGTAGCCTTGTATACTATTGTATTTCCCAACGATTCTGTACATATCTAAAACACAGAACGGTCTAAAATATATTTTTGGAGAAATATTTCCCTAGCAATGTAAAATGTCAAAATTTCTCAATTACTTTCAAAAAATGATTCCAGATAAAATTTTCCCCTTTTTCATTCCAAACGAAAACAAAAACTCAAAGTAATAGAAAAAGTCTTATAATGGATAATTAAATTCTTTAAACCTGTTTGCTTTGCCTGCTTTTATTGTGTCCCCTTGAAAAAAAGTAAAGTCAATGGGTTCACGAATGCGGCATACAATATGTGAAATTCGCAACCCACCCCACTCCCCCCATTTTCCTCTTTTCTGGTTCAAACTCATTCAGTCCATTTTATGCCTTTTTTAAAAAAATCATCTTAATTCTTTATCGCTGACAACTGCTGTATATCTCTTTCACTTCGTTTTAATGTCGCATTTCAATAACACATTGAATTTCTGTGACATCAACGCCCATCAAAGAACTTTTTCTATCTCGTGTATGTGAATCTAATTAAACTGAAATTTGAAGATCCCTGAAATAAATTAGGATAAATTAGGATCAATTTATATCTACAGCAAGATTAAACCGTCCTCTTTATCAATTAAGATTGACTTAAATTCAATTACCTCTATCCCGTTGTCCAAAATAATCTGACTGAAATATACATCGTCCGTTGAAATTTATATACTGCGGATGCATACCCTTCGTCATGGCCTCATCTAGGAACTGTAGCGGAAGTTTGCATGCTGCACAACTATAAAGTTGGCAGTGTTTTTTCTCGATTTATCTTTTTTGATGAATATTAATTTATAATTCATTTATTTAATATTATTTAATTATAACAAGAAAAATTAAGTAGAAATGAAGGCAAAAAGTGCCAAGTCTAAAAGCTATTGTAAAATTTCTAATCATAGATACTCAAATCTCATTTTTAATAGAATAAAAATTTACCAATGATTCTCTTACATGTATAATACTTCATAATGAAATTGATTTTAATTTCAGTATAAAGGTCTTTTGATCATGAATAGCGATCGTAATCTCCATCTGTTTCATTTTTTTGTTTCTTTATTAGAAAAGTATGAAAAGGAAAAATGACTTATTTTTTTTTTTAAAGAAAACTTTAGGGAAAAATCCATTGTAACTAAAACATTTGATGAAATTCAGAAAAACATTTAGTTAAACGTTCATAATCAAAAACGGATTTAAATAAAACTTTTTTTGGCCTAAAATATGGTTATTTTTTGAAATACGAAGAAAGTTTAGTTAAACTTTTAGAGGCAGAAAATCATATTAAAACGGATTTTTCAAACAAGATTCCCCCTGAAATGAATATAGGCTAGGTTTTCAAATTAAAACAATATATAGAAATGTGATTTTAAAAATTTGTAAGATTCATGTTTTTATTGTTTAACCAAGCACTTATTATTATTTTTTTTTTTTCAGTTAACAAAGACGAAGAAGAATCCCAGTCCCAAAGCGAAGAATAGAGTAGGCTCATTTAGGGCCGCCAGAGACAAAACCGGTCTATAAACAAACTTGTCGCCGAAATATGGTTGAAATATTGCCGACTCGGCGTTAAACAATATAAAATCAATCAATATCTACCAACAATCCAATCATAGCCAAACAGTCATACATACCGGGTTCATCTAAATATTTAAAATACTGTATACGTACTTTTTTCCAAGGGGTCATAATTTCACGGAATCTCAATTTCCATTTAATCCGCGGGTTGAAAATTACGCAGATTTCTCAGACAGTCATTTATGCCTTGCATAAACATTAAGTACGCTTGGACATAGCGTAAATTAATACCACGCGGAAAAAAGTACTTCTACAGTAACCTTGAGAATTAAATTATGAGACAGCAAGACGTTATGCGAATGTTTTCCTTTGTGTTATTAAAATACAAGCATTAAAATGAATAGAAGACTTCTTAACCCCCTTCCCCGCAGTCACGCATTTTAACGCATATACCATTTCCTATTTCTAACGCAAAATCACGCATATGCCGTTTCCCCGCAATCACGCATTTTCACGCACTTTAAAAAGTTCATTTAATCCTTACTTTAATGACTATTTCCTTCTATTTTATACTTGCAAAAATCTCATCAAATAAGAAAAGTTATTTTTGTATTGAAATATAGCGTCATAATATTATTTACGCTAAACTTTAGAGAAACGTGTACCACGCTAAAAGGTGCTTGCGGGGAAATGGTAAATTTCTGTTTCCATGACGTGAACATTCAGTGAATGTTGCATAACAGTACAGTAAGTTGTAAAGTGTTAAAGTATTCATTTCATATTTTTTTAAAAAGCGTAATGACTTCATTTCTGTGTATTTCTTATTCACGGAAGATGAAATTGCACTTTGCATTGATTTTTTTTAAAAGCAGCACTTGGCATGTATAACTTCTTTTAGAAGTAAATTGGTCATGAACTCTACTTAGGTTAAAGTATATTACACGAACAATTCTACAGTAACACGATCTTACACGGTTGCTAAGACAAACGATCGAATCTTCACTCAAAATAGTTCAAAAAATTTAGGAAACGATGTTTCAAAACGAAATACGACTTTATACGGATTATAGATTTTGAAAAACTATCAGTATTATTTAATAGACTTGGGGGAAAAAACGGAAATTGATATTTCTGTATCCTAGGTAATACATGTAAGACGTATATATTATTTAAGATTATGAATTAATATAATTTTAATAGGAATTTCTCTGACGAAAGAAACGGATACTTTTCGCAGTATCAGAAGATGCACATGTAGTTGGACCGTAATTTTTTTTTTTAATTGGATTTCATAATATGCAGAAATGGAGAAACAATTTTAAAAAAATGGCAGCAAGGAATGAATTGTATTACGTGCTATATCCATATTTTTCCATTAATTCAAGTTTCTGATTCTTTAAAATGAATTTGCCAATTATTTCACATTTTTTATTTGCAGAAAGTAAAGAAAATAATTAAAAGTACGATATGTACAGAGGAAAACGCTGATAAACAACCCCCCTAAAATCATGTTGAGAGCATGTATAATTATTTGCCGACTAAATATTCATGTAAACATTGATTTTTTTTATTTATAAAACGATTTATTTTCGATGAACTGATTTTAAAAAAAATCTTGACCTCAATTAGCAGTAAACAGGAATGAAAGCAGAGAAAAAATGTTAAACATCTATGCTAAACATCACAATATTACAGATCGCGCTATTTGACGAGAACATAATATTGTACATAAACTATAAAGTTGACAGTTTTTTTTTCTTGATTTATCTTTTTTGATGTATATATATTTTTATAATTAATTTATTTAATATTATTTCATTATAACAAGAAAAATTAAGTAGAATGAACGCAAGAAGTGCCAAGTCTGAAAGCTATTGTAAAATTTCTAGACATAGAATCGCAAGTCATATTTTGAAAAGAATAAACACATACCAATGAACTCTTACATGTATGATACTTCATAAGTATAATACTTCATAATGAAATTGATTTTAATTTCAGTTTAATGGTCTATTGATAATGAATAAGGATCGTAATCTCCATCTGTTTCATTTTTTGTTCTTTATCAGAAAAGTATGAAAAGGAAAAATAAGATTTTTTTTTTTAGAAAACTTTAGGGAAAACTCCACTGTAACTAAAACATTTGATGAAATTCAGAAAAAAATTAGTTAAACGTTGAGAATCAAAAACTCCTTTAAAAACGATTTTTATTAAAACTTTTTTTGGCCTAAAAATATACGAATATGTTAATACGGAGAAAGTTTAGTTAAACTTTTAAAGGCAGAAAATCATATTAAAACGGATTTTTAAAACAAGATTCCCCCTGAAATGAATATAGGCTAGGTTTTCAAATAAAAACAATATATAGAAATGTGATTTTAAAAATGTTAAAGATTCATGCGTTTATTGTTTAACCAAACACTTATTATTATTTTTTTTTTCAGTTAACAAAGACGAAGAAGAATCCCAGTCCCAAAGCGAAGAAATATCAGAAGGTTTGTATTCTTTGTATAGTCCTTATCGTCTATAGTAGAAACAAGTTGGCCTAAATACAATCTAATGTTTGGGTTATTTTGTATTTTTTGTATTAAAACACCATAGAATTCAAGTAACATTGACAGTAAAGGAAGCTATTAAAATCCAATATTAACTTATTGGTGAGAAGTATGTCCTGCCTTAACAATGATCTTTCTCAGAGCAATTTCTTTACATGTAGAAGTTATTGACAGCTGATAATGATACGAATGATAACTCCTCCGTTTTGTATGATCCCACCGCTTGATGTTTGCTCGATTTGCATTTTTGCAATGTATATTTTTGAACTTGATTACTCTTCTTTATCTCAATTTTATATTTCAATATTTCATCAATTTCATTATTTATTTGAGAAGAATTTAATTCTGAATGTAACGCTGTATTTGGTTGGATTAAAAATACTTTAAATCGTATAAAATGGGTAGCTATTAAATTCATAGAATTTTCAAAATTATGACTTTAAACGAGACTGCTGATATTCTTGTTTCGTCAACTTGCTTGTCTTTCGTATCGAATCACCTGAGATATATATACTCCGTATCACTACTGGACGAAAATAGTG
>PRKT01001401.1:41727-88822 GCA_003671525.1 Saccostrea glomerata | reverse complement strand
CAAGAGTCAAATCTACAAAGCAATTATACCTATTCTGTTTTTAGCTCTATTGGTCAGACCTGAAGAGCTTATGCGATAGAAATGCGTCCGTCGTCCGTCTGTCTGTCTTTCTGTAAACAATTTTCAAAATGCTACTCCTCCTACAGTTTTGGTCTGATTTCAATATAACGTGGCACACAAGTAGACTACACTGAGATAGATAATTCTTCCTATCGGTTTTTGATTTTGATAAACGGTTACTAAAAATAGAAATTTCTGTGAAATACATTTAAAATGCTACTGCTCCTACAGTTTTGGTCTTATTTCAATATAACCTGACACACAAGTAGACTACATTGAGATACATAATTCTGTGTATCGTTTTTTGATTTTATAGAGCGATGTTGCCATGCTTACTTAAAAATAGAAATTTCTGTGAAAGACATTTAAAATGCTACTCCTCCTACACTTTTGGTCAGATTTCAATATAACTTGGCACACAAGTATGCTATACAAAGATACATAATTCTTTGTGTTGGATTTTCATTTTGTGGAACGATGTCGCTATGGTTACTTTAAATAGAAATTTCTGTGTGTGGTGGTTTTCGATACCGGGCATTTTTGCCTATGGGTCGAATCCCACCGGTACCCAACAGAAGCACGTTTTCCGGTGTAGGAGAAGGGCGCCAGATTTGTCACTGTGTGCATGGTGTGTGCTGTTATTTACCTGTATTTACCTGTTTTTACATACAATAAACAGTGGTAAGTTTAATCTATCGTTTTCCCTCGATCTCGGCTCTGTAGCGGAGCGGAAACACGATAAATGGCGCTGCGAGCAGGGTGGTAAGTGTTTACGAGTGGGGAAAAAATTATTTCTACAGTGACGACGTGGATGGCGCCATTTTGAAAAATAATAAAATTGATGTTTATTTGTGCTATGTTAGCGGTGTTCCGCAGATCATTCATGTTGTAATATGCAGAATTGATTGTTGTTTTTTTCAATTTTTGGTGCGTATTGAGTTACTATTTTTATCATGGAAAAAATGCAAACTGTAGGTTTAGGTAGAGGGGGCCGGAGATATCCGGATGGCCGGTACGTCCAGCCTGGGGGAAATGGCCAAGGTAGCCTGGGAAGTACCTCAGGGAATATCGGTAAGATTAAGGTCCCTAATACAAGCAAAGTGCATTTTGACCCCATGATGTTCAGTACACCCCGAGGGGAGGGTGCCCCTGTTTATAATGCCACCCGGTATGAGCAAGTTGATATGTCTCTCACTCAGGAGGGGGGTAAGCTTCAAGGTCAAAAAGAGGTAATGTCAATAACTGAACTTGAGAAAAGACAACAAGTACTTGAGGAAGCAGTTGACAATCTACAGGGTATGGTAGATGGTTTAGGCTATGGCCTGGGTGATCTAAGAACTGAGGTTTCTGAGCAGGTAAATTCTTTAAGGGGTGAAGTGTCGCAAAGGGTAGATTCTCTTAAAAATGATATAGGATCTCTTGAGACGAGTATGACCGTGCAAGTACAGGGGGTAGGTACCCAGCTGGGGGGAATAACCAGAATGTTAAGTGGTCTGTTGGGTCCAAATAAAACTTGTGAAAGTCAGACATCTACTGTCAGCCTCGCTGCAAGTCAGCCACTTATTTCCAGTAGCCAGGGGAGTCCTTGGGTTCCTGGACAGACAGTACATGGGTCTTCTGCAGTTAGTGAGGGTGTAGCATTCTCTGGGGGTCCAGGGGGTGTGGGCAGCTCAGTTGGATCTGTCTCCGCAGGGGGGCAGGTTAATGCCAGCTTCTCACGGGGTATTGCGGAAGTGTCTGGGACAGAGCCGAGCCATAACTTTACAGCTGGTTATTGTAGCTCGACTGGCCTCGGGTTTGGGTTACCTAGTACCATATTGTCAGACTCGTTACAATCAGGAGGTTTTATTGGTAGTGGAAATGCTGATCAGAGGTCTCAGATAGGGGGTCAAGTTTCTAGAGGTATGGGGGAAGCCCCTGTTCAAATGCCCTTGACCCAAGGTTGCTCCAATGAAATTTGGCAAAATGCCACAGGACCTGGTTATCATGGAACTCCTTCTGGACCACCAATTACCAGGGGGAATAGGCAGCCAATTATGTCGCACATGTGGCAGTCAGGTAGTATCCCAAGTCCTACTTTAGCAAGTACACATAGGTCTCCATTACCAAGCCTTATACCACCAGGTAGTAGAAGTGGGGTAAGTAGGAGTATACCCACAGAGGTAAAGGGTGTTAAGTACAATGGCGATGTAGAGTGGGGTCCTTTCTACTCTAAATTTTCGACAATTGCTGAGTATCATGGGTGGGGGGACGCTGATTGTTTATTTGCCCTTAGTCTTACCTTGGAGGGTTACCCTTTTACGGGTGACTTAGATGTTTTCACCACCCTGGACAAAAGGCCAGTTGAGGTACCAGTCACTCTTACTGGAGGGTGTGTTGTCTATGGACTGGAGGAGCCCCATGATGTGCCAAAGAGAATCCTTAGGAAGCAGTGGGTTATTGCCAGGGGGATCCACCCGAAGGAGGCTTCCAGAGCCAATAGTGATGATGTGCGGGTCATTGTAGAACTCTGCCGCAGTAATACATGGGCGACGGGAGAGATTGGTTTGGACTATACCATAGGGGGGCATCGCCAGCAGAAGTTTATCTTGGCGGAGTTTTTCCGCAGGGCGGATGTTTCGACCAATATGGTCCTCCATCTCCGGGGAGCAGAGGATGACCCTCTCGGACTGGTTCCCACACAGGACTGTATTACTCTTCTTGATGGCCTGGGTGTCCCTACTTTGGCACCTATCTACCTACATTGTTTCACTGGTGGTCCGGACCAGGTGTGCCTGTGGTTTCGCACTGGACGACCCGTCTACTTTGGGGTGAGCGGGAAAGTATTTAGGATGTCGCCTCTCCAGCAAGCAGGAGTGAGGGCTATTCCAGACCACAAGCTTCTGGTGGAAACAGACAGTCCTTATATGCCATGTTCTGTTCCGTTCCCGATGACCCCGAAGCACATTGGTACCATATACCGGAGGGTGGCAGAGCTCAGACGTAAGCCACTGTCTCTCTTGGCTAATGAAGTGCATGAAAACTTCAAGTCCTTCTTTGGAGTGCAACTGAGGAGGCAGTGAGGGAGAAAGGGTCAATTCCGTGGATGCCAAACAGACGCACAGGATGGCGAGGGAATCGCTGCTATATTTTTTTATATATAGAACTTTTAATTGCATACTTTAAGATGTCCTACAATATGATATATAAGAATTGTCATGAAAATACGCGCATGCACGTGCGCTGCAATCTGATTGGCTTAAACTTTAAATAGCTATAACTCCCTTGTTTTTCAACCAAACAGGATGGGATTAAGAACATAGACAGACATAATGGACACCTACAAGAAGGTATGGTCATCTTGCACGTGCGTGCACGTGCAAATGAGTAAAATAGTGTAGACAAGATGATATCGTCATTACGCTCATGCAATCACATGCGCACGCCTGCATTGCTTGGTATACTTTTGGGTAAACGTTGTAAACGTCTTAAATGCATAGATTTTGCCTTCTTTGATGAAACTTACAGGGACTATGGCACGAGAAGGGAGTTGGGGAGCGTTTGGGGAACATCTGTAACGGTTCCCGTTACAATTAGCACTAGTTGACATTTTTGGTAATATATTCACCCACTAAAAATACTTGGGCAAGATCTTTTTGGTCTTGATGGCAATCCTGTTGTACTTCTTGCATCTGAAGATGTTTGCAATGATTGGGTAGATGAAGATAGATGAATATAGATTTTTGGATGGATGCCTCTTAGTGGGTAGGTTTGGTCTGGACATGTTTCTGAGGAGGTCAAAGTTTCAGTGTCCACTGTTTTTGTGGGAAACACAAAACCACAAGTTTTACAAATCATCACTTTAACATGGCTCTCCTAGTTACAGCTGGGTCATCTTCTGGGAATTTTTTTTCATCTGTCTGAAAACAAATTTTTATATAATTAAGTACATGTCCACGTAAGAATCAGGTAGCCTATGTATAAAAGGTGATACATGAGGTTCTCAGAAATAAATGATTTTTCACTCACAGATTATTCTCAGGGTATAAACCATGTATGCAGAGGGAAAAATAATTTGGGTTATTGTTACTAGGGAAACCTGGACATAGAAATTTCCTTTGCAAAGGGCCAATTTTTCTTTATAGATTGACGAAATTTCACCCATTTTGAAGGCTTCATACTAAAAATTCAAGAAAGAAATGTCATTCTTCCTTAGTGACACAAGAAAAATAAACTCTTGAAGTGTTCTGAAAATGTAATAAAATTCTACAATTTACATTCACTAATATATTTACTATAGAAACTACAAGAAAGGCTTTCTTAAAATTTGAAATAAAAAGTTTTGCAAATTTGAAATTTTCTATCTGTTGCTAGGCAACAAAAATGGATGCTTTGATAAATTAAAAATGGTTAAAGCTGAAAGCATTGGTAGAAAAATCACATAAATTGTAATCACTCAATTTAACCCCTTAAATTTCCACGTATAAGGATCAGGCAGGTCTCTTGATAACTCTGATACGTTTGGCATTTTAGTCCTTCTACAGTGACGGGACTGTATTCCCGAGTTGGGAAAATTTTGTCAAGCTGAGAACCAGTAACACTTAAAATTTGCCCTCCAACTTCTATCAGTTTACGAAAGGAAAAAATAAAAGTATACGTTTGCATACAGAGGTGGTACTTTTCAGTAATTTTTTGAATTGTTTTAAAGAATGTTTAACAGAATAACCTGGTAATCCCTTTTAGTAGACTCATTCAAAAACTGTTCCACTGGATCTTCTTCTTCCTCCATCTGAGTCGCCCGGGTGGCGCTGTGGTTAGAGCGTCTGCTCAAGAGTCGCGAAGCAAGGAGTTAATCCTTACGTTGCGGGTTCGAATCCCACTGTGGGACGTGGAGGCCGGTCCTTCAGATGAGACCGTATAAACCTAGGCCCCGCATCGTAGTAGGTGCTGGCACGAAAAAGATCCCTCACTGCTTAAAGGCCCTGAGTGGCGAGCATAGGATGGAATTTGTAGCCCTCCACCGGCAAGTGGTGGCGTCTCCATATGAGTCGAAAAATTCTGGAGAGGGACGTTAAACAACATACAATCAATCCCCCATCCGAAGTTGTGGATCCATGCATTGAATGATGTTAATCGTGCAACAATCAGTATTCTAAGCCGGTGAATTTATGTATGGAGAAATCTCCAATGTTTAGTCAACATGTCCAAAACTTTAGTTTTACAATACCCCCAAAAACTCTGTGAAGTATAGATTCAAAACTTATACAGTTTATAATAATTTGTTAACACTTGATAAACAAAAGATACTTGCAAAAAATATTTTAGAAAAATTATTTTTAACAAAAGGCCCATGGGCTTTATATGTCACATGAGCATTATGTAACAACTTTCCAGTGATTGGATTTTGATTCATGTTTTAAGCCAGATGCTATGGCATTCACAATTTTGAAAGAGGCACCATTGATCATCACAACAATGCACTAAGCAGTTGCTTAGTTTGTTTACTAAATGCCCATACCCAGGGTAGGGGAGCAAAAATACATTTCAACTAATCAGTAATATTCAGCTACGATCAGTAGTATCCATACCACACATGAACACCTGACCCTTAGTCCTTGATATTTGATTAATACCAAGGTGCAGATTTCAAACAATTCATTCATTTTCAGTTTATAAGTACAGCCTCCCCTCTATGGTACCCCTGACTCTGGGGCCTTGAAATTCACAATTCTGGAAGATAAGGGTCCTTGTCCATTAAAACTATAAAGGTAGTTCCTCTGCTTAATACCCTGGAACTCCTGACCTTGTGGCCATGAAATATACAATTTGAAAGAGCCATTCCTTCTCATCATAACTATGTACATGTACTTATTTTGTTTATTTAATACCCAGGGGCAGAGAAGAAGATTTTTTAAGAAATTATGCATTTTCACCATATAATCTATAAAGCCCTGCCCTTATAAGCCCTGCCCTTACAGCAGAACCCTTGACCCTGGGAACATAAAATTCATTATTTTGATAGATGAACTCCTGCTCATCATAACTATGTACTTAGTTAGAATATTTAATACCCAGGAGCGGAGAAGATTTTCAAAGAATCTTGTATTTTCACTATACAATCAATAGAGCCCCGCCCTAACACCAGAACCGCTGACCCTGGGGCCAAAAAATTCATAATTTTGATAGAGGGAGTCTTGCTTATCATAACCATGCACTTATGTTTTGCCTACTTGGGACCTCAGACTGGGAAAAGAGTACATGTGAAGGCTGCAGAAAAAAAGCGATAGCATTGACATAAAGTTGTAATTACAGTCGATCCTTGTGTAGCGTATCAAAGGATCAGATCGAGTCACAATTTAATAAACAAGAGACCCAAGGGCCTTATATGTCACCTGAGTAATGTGTAAAAACTTTCAAACAATTAAGTTTTGTTCATGTTTTAAACCAGAGGCCATGGAATTCACATTCACAATTTTGAAAGAGGCACCATTGCTTATCAAAATTAAAAAAACCTACCATGCTTACTCTACTTCCAGCACACCACTGTTAAGTGAGAGAAGAGAATACTCATTATCAAATGTATTCATTATTTCATTTGCTTTGCCAAAACAAAAATAAAGTGTAATTGTATCATCATGATTGCATTTTGTCTACACACCCAATCCAAGTTTATCTTGTTAATTGTGGCAGTGTTTCAGTGACATCTAAACAAAGCTAAAATGAGAAAAAATTGTTTGCAGTTGCCTACCGCCAAGCTTTTTTCCAGCTTGTATGTGTTATAATTTTTCAAAGTTTCAAGTTTCCACAATATCAGCTCTTTTCACATTCTATGTTCTATATTCTTTTGAATTTAATTATTGTCTTTTTTCAATCCGTGGTTTCTGAGAAGTATGGTTTACATGTATTTGTGTTAATACCTCTTTGTACTTATTCAAAGAAACGGAAAACTACATTTAAAAAATCTGCTCATTCTCAAGATCAGGTTGGGCACTGCCTACGAAATTGTACTTTATCCCGCGTTGGGTAGATAATCATATCGATAACGAATTTTACTAACCCAATGGGGGACTTTTTTATTCTATTGAAATTTTTATTAAAATAATACAAAAGCGAATTTGAAATGAAATGTGAAGTTCACTAAAAGAAATTACAATGTAGAACATCACAGAGAAATTTGAAGTTAAAAGAAGCAGTACTATGCTATGCAGAAAGGTTGAATTAAGTTTGATATAAGTAACATTAGGATACAGGTATTTAACAACTCATGGACTTTGTGTCAATAAATGATTTGAAAAAGAAATGTTCATGCTTGTTTTTTTTTCACTTATGCACAATACAGACTGTGTTTAAGTAATATACAGCACCGTATTAGAACATTTATATAAGGAAGCATTATTGATTACCCCTTTACCTATGAAATTTCACCAAGGAACTACTGAAGTGACACCCTTGCAATGAAAAGGGTAGGCAGGTGTGTTTTATGATGAATGAATATTTCAGGTTAATAAACTAGTGCAAAAGGGCCAGCAAGAAGCTGTGCTTTGTTACAACAGTAAAAGCAAGGCATTATATTTCAGAGGTATGTAATTTTTGAAACTGAATGTGAAATATATATGCCAATAAAAAGTTATATAATATTAAACGATAACAAAATTTTCAAACAGACAGATCAGTAATTTGAAGCACTATGGACCAAGAAAAGAATTCCAAGATAACCGGGGATTTGAGATTTGTAAAATACTTAAAGATATTGGGGCTTTCAAGTCACTTCAACATCATAAAGACATCAATGTTTGACATATAAAAGTTATACTAAGTTCTGTATTTTTTTATACATCAAATCAAGGAGCATCCAACTTGAAAAAGTTTGTGGAGGATGGAATGGTGGTGGCGAAGTTTATAGACGCATCATCTGGTTCCTATGGTAACCAGATGCCATCCAAAGAAATTGTACCAGTTGGTAAGTTTTCAGAACTCAGTAGTCATGTTAAGATTTCTTTTTTCAATTTTTACTGTAAATGCTTTATTTTACACAAGTTCTAATACATGTATCACAGAATGTCTCTTAGACGTCATCTCCATTAAAAAAAAAATAAATGGTGATTGGTGTTTTTTTTTTTTTAATTTTGCTCTTTAAGTACCAAAAATTCAAAATCGTGAGTGGTGCTTCTTGTGAAATTACACGCTAAATAATTCATCCTAAGTATTCAGGAATTATTTTATTAACAACACAAGGTGTATACTTGCTACCCCAATAGAAAGTTTGTAGAGAAATCTATATCAGAATATCAGAATTGCCTGCTCTTGAACCTGACAACATAAACTTGTCAAATCGGAGAAAGGTGGTTGGAAATCTAGTTGGAACGTATGGTAAATATGAAGATCCATTAAAATATTCAAATAATATAGTAAAAATTAAAGTGAGTCATTTTCTTCAATTTAACATGGATTGACTCAACTGCAAAATGTTCTGTTTATGTAACTAAAATAGGGGTTGAATAATTCTTATTGTCAATTAAAACTGAGTATCAGGTATTCAGTTTGAAAAAAGAGAATGGAAATGAATTGATAAATTTGGACATTCATAGCAATTTATATTTAAGACGCAATTTATATTTAAAAGTAGTTATCGAACATAACTTAAATTCAGTAAGTTAAAAAATTTGAAGCAAGTTTGAAGATTGTTAACTTTCAGAAAAAAAATACAACTCTTTAACGTTCATGATTTTGACTGTTAAAAAATTCATCTACTTTAGTAGAAAGTAAAAAACAATTGATGAATTTTTTTAAAGAAAGACTTAAGAGTGCCTTAATGCATGAGGTCAAGTGATCATTTTTAGATATGTTATCATAAGAGTTGATTGTTTCATTTTTAGGTCACCTGAGTCACTCAGGTGACCTATTGCTATCTGTTTTTGTCCGTCGTCGTCCGTCGTACGTCGTTCGTCGTCAATCGGTCGTAAACTTTTGAACATTTTCAGCTTCTTCTCTGCAACCACTGAACCAATTTCAACCAAATTTAGCACAAAGCATCTATGGGTGAAGGGGAACAAAAATTGTGAATTTCATGATCCCTGCCCCCCTGGAGCCTGGGGGGTGGGGCCAAAACCACTAAAATTAATGCAATCTTCAAAAATCTTCTTCTTTACTCCTGGACATCAAGCAGTCAAACTGTTTGCATGATTGTAATCAACATTGAGTCCTTTACCAAAATTGTGAAATTCATGGCCCTGGGGTCAGGGGTTCTTGTACTAGGGCGGGGCTAAATAAGTATATAGTGAAAATGCATTATTTCTTTGAAAATCTTCTTCTCTGCTCCTGGGTATTAAATAAACTAACTAAGTACATAGTTATGATGAGCAAGAGTGCCTCTACCAAAATTGTGAATTTTATGGCCCCAGGGTCAGGGGTTCTGGTGTCAGGGTGGGGCTCTATTGATTATATAGAGGAAATGCATGAATTCTTTGAAAATCTTCTTCTTTACTCCTGGGTATTGAATAAACTAAGTACATAGTTATGATGAGCAAGAGTGCCTCTACCAAATTTGTGAATTTTATGGCCCCAGGGTCAGGGGTTCTGGTGTTAGGGCGGGGCTCTATTGATAATGTAGTGAAAATACATGAATTATTTGAAAATCTTCTTCTCTGCTCCTAGATTTTATATAATTTAACTAAGTACATAGTTATGATGAGCAAGAGTGCCTTTACCAAAATTGTGAATTTTATGGCCCCAGGGTCAGGGGTTCTGGTGTCAGGGCGGGGCTCTATTGATTATATAGTGAAAATACATGAATTATTTGAAAATCTTCTCTGCTCCTAGGTTTTATGTAAACTAACTAAGTACATAGTTATGATGATCAAGAGTGCCACTACCAAAATTGTGAATTTTATGGCCCCAGGGTCAGGGGTTCTGGTGTCAGGGTGGGGCTCTATTGATTATATAGAGGAAATACATGAAATCTTCTTCTTTACTCCTGGGTATTAAATAAAATAAGTACATAATTATGATGAACAAGAGTGCTTCTGCCAAAATTGTGAATTTTATGGCCCCAGGGTCAGGGATTCTGGTGTTAGGGCGGGGCTGTATTGATTATACATGTATAGTGAAAAAACATTAAATCTTTGAATATTTTCTTCTTTTCTCCTAGGTTTTAAGCAGATGAATTACCTATATAGTTATGAGCAATCCCTAATCTTCAAGAATTGTAAATTCCAAGGCCCCAGGGTCAGTTGTACCATAGTGGGGGGGGGGGGGGGGGGGGGGGGGGAGGCTGTACTTATGTACTGAAAATGAATGAATCGTTTGAAATGTGCTCCTTGGTATTAATCAAATATTTTTGAAAAGCAAGTATGCCCTTCCAAAAATAGTGCAATGTGTGGATCTAGGCCTTAGAGTCAAGGGTTCATGTGTGGTAGCGGCACTACTGATTATTGCTGAATATCACTGATTAGTTGAAATGCATTTTTTGTTCCCCTACCCTGCCTATGGGTATAAAGTAACCAAACTAAGGAACTGCTAAGTGTATAGTTATGATGACCAGATTGTAAATGCTATAGCATCTGGCTTAAAACATGGATCAAATTCAGTCACTGGGAAGTTGTTGAATAATGCTCAGGTGACCTATAAGGCCAAGGGGCCTCTTGTTTCATTAAAGCTCTGCATGGGTAAGTGTACTTAGTAAGTGTTAGTTTTTGGTAAGTATACATAAGTGTGGTGGTTTGCATAGATGTGGCGTATTGCATTTTCATAACAGTGCACTCCTGCTAAATTTACTGTTAAGGCAAATATTGATTATCTATAATCACTGAAATTATGTATAAATAAGAATTTAATTCTCATTTTTGTTTCATGGTAGCAAAACTGATAAGCTTCGGCATTATTAACAATACGTGCCTATCATTTTATATCCCAGACCTTCCGTAAGTATGATTGATTGATTTCATATTGTTTAACGCCAAGTCGGCAATATTTCAGCCATATTTTGGCGGGCAAGTATTAACCGGTTTTTGAAAGCTTTTGGTTTCTCTGGCGGCCCCCAATGAGCCTACGCTTTATCGAACTCCAGAGAAACGGTCTTTTGCGTGCCAAGGGGGTTGTTATCCTTGACACGGGGCACCATTTAATGTCCCATCCGACGGACTTGAAATTTAAAAATATGTAAACTGTTAAAAATAAAATCATCTAAATACATCCTATAAATTTACTCTAGTCATTTCTATATTTTATTGTAAAAATCAGTTTCATGTAAATATTCCAAAATTGCATGTACATTGACATTTTTAAAAAGGTCATATATCGTTTTTGCATTACCAAAAAGTCTACTTCGAATTGGCGAAAAGTCAGAACATTCTAATAAAATATGATTTACAGTTATCGGACAGTCACAGGATATACACTCCGGCTGAGACTCCCGATTCAGCAAGTATCCATGTGTAATGTTAGAGTGACCGATACGTATTCTTGATATAATTACTTCGTCTTGACGTTTCAAACCGAAGTCACATGATTTATAAACTTTGTTTTCAATAGCATAAAGCTTACTTTCATCACAACAATTCCAATAAATTTGCCAAAGAGAATCGACATAAATTTTAACTAGGTATTTCAAATCAGTGTAAGGAATTTTAAATAAAGTTATTTCATGTTGAAGTGCTGTTTTTGCTGCATTGTCAGCCTTAGTGTTTCCAGGGATGCCGATGTGGCTCGGAATCCAACAAAAATTAACTGTTTTACCCTGTTGAGCGAAATAATTATACTGTATCAATATATCTAAAATATAAGGGTGATCAAGATTCCTGTTTTTAATGGATTGTAAGCAGGAAAGAGAGTCCGAAAATATAGTAAATATGTTGTCACTGGAAGATTTTATATATTCAAATGCAAGTTGTATGGCTTTCGCTTCCGCAGTAAATATTGTTGCTTCATTTGGAAGACGTGTTGAGAAAATATTTTTTTCAATTACTGCAGCTGACGCAACTGTATCTTTGTCTTTTGAACCATCTGTATAGACCTCGACTGTAGGGCCATTAGAATGTTTTATTTCGGCTAATTTCTGTTTAAAAATAAGAGAATTTGTTTCTGATTTCTTAAATTCAGTTAAAGATATATCAACACTTGGTTTTATTAATTTCCAGGGCGGTATTTCAGGAAAATTTGAGGGTTTTATAATATCCAAAGGAAGGTCAGAGTCTCTAATATGCTTTTTACATCGTAGGCCAAGTGGTTTTATACACGTTTTTCTTTGATGATATAAGTCCTCATTCTGCGGATAAAAAACACAGTTATAAGCAGGATTATTAACATTTGCTTTTAATTTCAGAATATATTGTAGGGAAAGTTTAATTCTACGTAAATCGAGGGGTGGTTCATTTGCCTCGACATATAAACTGTCTTTAGGAGAAGTTCGAAAAGCTCCCAAGCACAGTCTAAGGCCTTGGTGGTGAATTGCATCAAGAGCTTTTACGTAAGAAGTTCTTGCCGAGCCATACACAATACAACCATAATCTAACTTGGATCGTAAGTATGTGTTAATATTAGGGATGTCAACGAATATTCGAATATTCATTCGATGAGTTGATATTCGAATATAAATTTGAGATTCGAATATTCGTTTTTGAGTATACAAGCATTAAAAAGAGAGAAAACCTGGCAAGTTTTATTAGAAATTGGATCAAGTTTGTACAAAATTAAAAAAAAAACACTCCTCTTGGCTTACCTCAAAGGTGTGAAGAGTGTAGATATTAGCCTAAGAGTAATTTATTTATTTGTTCACTTAATTAATTAGTGGTATAATAGTTTCAAGAACTAACAATCAGCTTGTATTGTTGTAACTACCCAGTTTTACAGTAAACACACGGACTTCTTGTTTATGTAAATATCATTAAAAATCTTTATCAGGAAATTATTATTAGCAAAAAGTAATTGCTTTTAATATTTCGCCGTTAGATAATTGTTCTGCTTGGTATAAATTTGTAGGAGTTATCAGTGTAGACTTTAGTAAGACGATCAATTAATCTGGAATATATTAAAGAATCTTTTGAATTCAATCATTACATTTTGGATGTATACTATTAGATAATTTAAAAAAAATATATAAATAATTGTAGTGCATTTTCCGAACTCTACACGAGATTTAATTCTAAAATAATGGTATTAAACCTATACTGCTTGACAGGAGAGTGAAGATTTATATTTAATAATGGAAAATGTATTTATTTTATCAAATATTCGAATATATTCGAATACACCTATCGAATATTCGAATATCAATTATCGACAATTTTGACATCCCTAGTTAATATTTTATACATGTATTCATAGCTCAAAATTAAATTTTCTTTCTTATTATTGTACAGTGCTTGAAAGTTAATCTATTAATATTTAGCGCTTTTTAAATTCATATTATTATTTTCACTGTGTGGTGGTTTTCGATACCGGGCATATTTGCCTATGGGTCGAATCCCACTGGTACCCAACAGAAGCACGTTTTCCGGTGTGTGAGAGCGAGGCGCCAGATTTTGCATGTTGTATGTCCACTGTGTTTGCTATATTACCTGTTTTTCCATACAATAAAGAGTGGTAAGTTTACTCTATCGTTTTCCCTCGATCTCGGCTCTGTAGCGGAGCGGAAACACGATAAATGGCGCTGCGAGCAGGGTGGTAAGTGTTTACGAGTGGGGAAAAATTATTTCTACAGTGACGACAATGTGGATGGCGCCATTTTGAAAAAGAATAAAATTGATGTATTTGTGCTATGTTCGCGGTGTTCCGCAGATCATTCATGTTGTAATATGCAGAATTGATTGTTGTTTTTTCAATTTTTGGTGCGTATTGAGTTACTATTTTTATCATTATAGAAAAAATGCAAACTGTAGGTGTAGGTAGAGGGGGCCGGAGATATCCGGATGGCCGGTACGTCCAGCCTGGGGGAAATGGCCAAGGTAGCCTGGGAAGTACCTCAGGGAATATCGGTAAGGGTAAGGTCCCTAATACGAGCAAGGTGCATTTTGACCCAAAGATGTTCAGTACACCCCGAGGGGAGGGTGCCCCTGTTTATAATGTCACCCGGTATGAGCAAGTTGATATGTCACTCACTCAGGAGGGGGGTAAGCTTCAGGGTCAAAAAGAGGTAATGTCAATAACTGAACTTGAGAAAAGACAACAAGTACTTGAGGAAGCAGTTGACAATCTACAGGGTATGGTAGATGGTTTAGGCTATGGTCTGGGTGATCTAAGAACTGAGGTTTCTGAGCAGGTAAATTCTTTAAGGGGTGAAGTGTCGCAAAGGGTAGATTCTCTTAAAAATGATATAGGATCTCTTGAGACGAGTATGACCGTGCAAGTACAAGGGGTTGGTACCCAGCTGGGGGGAATAACAAGAATGTTAAGCTGTCTGTTGGGTCCCAATAAAACTTGTGAAAGTCAGACATCTACTGTCAGCCTTGATGCAAGTCAGCCACTTATTTCCAGTAGCCAGGGGAGTCCTTGGGTTCCTGGACAGACAGTACATGGGTCTTCTGCATTTAGTGAGGGTGTAGCATTCTCTGGGGGTCCAGGGGGTGTGGGCAGCTCAGTTGGATCTGTCTCCGCAGGGGGGCAGGTTAATGCCAGCTTCTCACGGGGTATTGCGGAAGTGTCTGGGACAGAGCCGAGCCATAACTTAACAGCTGGTTATTGTAGCTCGAGTAGCCTCGGGTTTGGGTTACCTAGTACCATATTGTCAGACTCGTTACAAACAGGAGGTTTTATTGGTAGTGGAAATGCTGATCAGAGGTCTCAGATAGGGGGTCAAGTTTCTAGAGGTATGGGGGAAGCCCTTGTTCAAATGCCCTTGACCCCAGGTTGCTCCAATGAAATTTGGCAAAATGCCACAGGACCTGGTTATCATGGAACTCCTTCTGGACCACCAATTACGATGGGGAATAGGCAGCCAATTATGTCGCACATGTGGCAGTCAGGTAGTATCCCAAGTCCTACTTTAGCAAGTACACATAGGTCTCCATTACCAAGCCTTATACCACCAGGTAGTAGAAATGGGGTAAGTAGGAGTATACCCACAGAGGTAAAGGGTGTAAAGTACAATGGCGATGTAGAGTGGGGTCCTTTCTACTCTAAATTCTCGACAATTGCTGAGTATCATGGGTGGGGGGACGCTGATTGTTTATTTGCCCTTAGTCTTACCTTGGAGGGTTCAGCATTGAAATATTTTGACATTTTGCGCCGCAGGGGTACCCGGCTTACTTTCCAAGAAGTTATTCTCCGCATGGAGGAAAGATTTGGAAAAAATTCCCTGCGGGCAGCCTCCCAGTTAGAATTTAATTCTATTCTGCAAGGACCTGAAGAGCCCATAGAACAATGGGGGGACAGGGTAATGGATACAGCCCAAAAAGCCTTTGGGGGAGGAACCTCACCTGAAATTTTTCAGGAACAATTAATAATGAGGTTTGCTTTAGGATGTAGAGATTGTGAGGCAGGTCAGCAGATCATTAATCACCCACCGAGTACTCTAGAGGAAGCAATCAAGAGGGTTAAGACATTCCAATTAAGCCGACGCGCTATTGTTCGTCGCCAAAAGGCGGTAAAGTCCACTTCTAATGATAGGTCAGTCTCTGATAATTAGTACTCAAGGTCAATCTCACCTGTCAGTCAAAGGTCACCTGAATATGTTGATAGGGGTCGACCAAGTGAGAGGTCTCGGGGTTTAAATGATAGACAAAGTGAGAGCCGAGGTCACAGTCCAAGACAATTTTCAAGGTCACAAGGGTCATCTAGTCCCAGCCGCCTGGTGAATTCAAGGTCAGTTGTGTGTTTTGAGTGTAAGCAGTCGGGACATATAAGGAGAAACTGTCCAAATAGGTTACGGACTCGTAATTCGGTTTCTCCATCTGGGAATAATAGGGGTACAGGTCAAACAGAGCCAAATGTGTCGGTGCCGACATCTACTGTAAAAAATGTGACATTGCGGAGAACCCGTCTGTCAATGCAGCCCATGTGATACCGTCTGTGCAATCTGGTAATAAAGGTAAAAATTCAGGTGCATGGCGTGTTCCAGTAGAGATTGCAGGGTTACAAATAAATGCCACAGTTGACACAGCCGCAGATAAAACAATTGTTTCCCAGAAAGTATATGACTCTATGTTACCAAAGCCGCATGTTGTAGAGGAATCAAGCATCAGACTTGCGGGTGAAGGAACTGGTATGAATGCTCAGTTCTTGGGTAAGGTAATGCTTATTATGGGTGGATACGAATTTGAGCATCCGGTCTATGTAGGCCCATTACAGGATGAGATGCTTTTAGGAATTGATTTCCTTAGGGAGCATGATGCACAAATTTCATGCGAGACTGGAATCTTGCAAATCAAAGAAATAACAGGTACACTTAAGATGTTTGCTGAGAGTCCATGGCAAGTGCTCAATGCTATATCTTCCCGTCGGGTGCGGATTCCTCCACACACTGCTCAAGTAATAAAGTGCCACCTAGATGCTGAGATGCCAGATTTCATCATTGAACCAGTTAGTGTTTTCCCTTCTGGCATTGTTGCCTCTAGAACTTATAACGCCTCAGGGAAAGTGGGTAAGCTGTGCGTCATGAACCTAACTGACAGAAGTCATATAATTAAAACAGGAAGTGTTGTTGGGGAGGCAACAGCAGCTCATGCAGTCAGGGAAGGTGAGCCCTCATTGCGTCGTGTGTTAACAGAGGGGCAAAAGGATTGTGAACATGTTAGTTCAATAATCAGGGATTTAGAGAAGAATGCTCCAACAGAAGTGCGCAAGGAGGCGGTTGACCTAGTCACTAAATTTTCAGATGTTTTTGCTATCAATGACCTTGACCTGGGTAATTTCTCAGAAATAGAGCATTGCATTGATACAAGTGATGCACGCCATATTAAGCAGCGGATGCGCAGAACTCCTGCTGTATTTCAAGGGGAGGAGGAGGGCCACTTGGATAAAATGCTGGAAGCTGGAGTAATCCAGCCGTCTACTTCTGATTGGGCTTCAGCACCAGTCCTTGTCCGTAAAAAAGATGGAAGCGTGAGATGGTGCGTTGACTATCGCGCACTGAATAAGGTTACCATCAAAGACAGTTATCCTTTGCCACTAATAGAGGAATGTATGGACACTCTAGCAGGAAATAAATATTTTTCTAAATTAGATGCCAATGCAGCTTACTGGCAAATAAAACTCAAGCCTGAGGACAGGAAGAAAACGGCTTTTATAACTAAGTATGGCCTATTTGAGTTCACGCGGATGGGGTTTGGCTTGTGTAATGCCCCCGCCACATTTGCCAGGGCAATAAATTTGGTATTGCACCGCCTAAATTGGAAGATAGCACTTGCTTTCCTTGATGATGTTCTGGTGTTAGGGAGAACAGAACGAGATCATTTGAACAATTTGCGCCAGGTATTTGAGCGTTTCCGCAAATTTGGACTGAAGTTCAAGCCCCGCAAGTGTGAGCTTTTTCGTCCTAAAGTTGAGTTCTTGGGTCGCACTGTGAGTCAAGAGGGTGTTGAAATGGGAGACCAGTACATGGAGGCAGTACGTGAATGGCCAATACCTCACGATGTAAAGGCAGTTGAGAAATTTTTAGGGTTTCGCAGGGGGAATAAGGAAGCATACAAAATATTCTACCTTGGCTAAATCAGTGCTGCATTATGACGTCATAGTAGTCAAGATGACGTCAATTTTTAGAAATCAGGTTTTCGTAATATTGGTATTTAGCTATGTCATTTAACTCTAGAAAATAATTAGAAACGTATAAACATTAACAAAAATAAAATGTTTTTATTTTGTTATGCTGTAACAGTCATTATGATTGAAATCTATCATCGATGACGTCATATGTGTACATCAAGTAACTTGGAAATTGATCATGTCGTGTAAAGAGAATTTGGCTAAGACGGCATGTTCAAAGAATCGTAAAATGGAGTTTAAAAGGAAATATCGGATATATTTTGTTAAATTCATATTGAGTTCAATTAATTAAACAGGTATGCTAATTTATATTCATCGATTATTTTCTCTTTTGAAGACAGTCAGCTATATTACGTATCCCGATCGGTCTATCGTCCGTCAATTTTGACCAAAAAATGCAACAGAACAACAATAAGCTGGATATTTCAAAACATACGATTTGTACAGATTGAAAGTTTGCGTTTTGACAAACTAGAAAAGTGCTGCTAGAATCCCGAGTTAAACATGGTTGTACGAAAAATCTCGATTCATATGTATAAAATTCAAAACAAAGGGTAAGGTTTCGTGCGAATGTGTGGAATAAATATTTTACGGACAAGATAGTGTGATTCTAGCAGCACTTTTTTGACAACATAGATATTTTTCAGCTATATTACATACTCAAAGAAATTATCAAACTCCGGGGTATTGTTGTTCTGTAAGCTTTTTTATTAAGGAAAAATTTGCTATTAATAGAAGTCACGTGATGCCGTGGCAGTGATGCACGTCTTTGCGTTAGACACGCTTTTATCTGTATGCAATAGTAAATAACAGTTTACATTTATCAGTGGTTTTGGTAATTTATTAAACTAAATTTTCTTCAAAAAGTCTAAATTTCCCGAGAAATTACTTATATGCGTCCTTAACATACCTGCGTTGCCAACTACCATAGAAGTTTTACCCTGGATTCTCACAAATAGCTGCTCCACTATATGATTTGACTGGGAAAAAGGGTTTTCATTGGGACACAGAGCAACAGGAAGCCTTTGATAGACTGATTAGTTTATTGCTCAAACCACCTGTTTTAGCAATACCGACAAGTTCAGGGCATTTCATTCTTGATACAGATGCCTCGGATTTCGCAGTTGGCGGTGAACTTAGTCAGGTCCAAGATGGACATGAGAGGACAATAGGATATGGCAGTGCAGTACTCTCAACAGAGCAACGCCGTTATTGCACTACCCGTAAAGAACTTCTAGCTGTAATCAAGTTTACTCGCCAGTTTCGACACTATTTGCTTGGTCGCGAGTTTACAGTCAGAACTGATCACCACAGTCTGGTGTGGCTTATGAACTTTAAACAGCCACAGAACCAGATTGCTCGCTGGCTTGAAGAACTCAGTCAATATAACATGCGGATAGTGCACCGCTCTGGTAAAAAGCATATTAATGCTGATGCCTTGTCACGAAGTATTGCTGATGATTGTCAGAGATACTCATCCAAAGTTCAACTCCAGGATTTACCCTGTGGAGGCTGCAAATATTGCCGCAGAGCTCACGAGCGTTGGCATGAGTTCAGTACTGACGTTGATGATGTTATACCCTTAGCACAATTGTTTGAAGAGGGCCCTAGCTTAAGTACATCTAGCAATGGGTATGTAAAGCCTCTTGACTTGAAGGTTCAGGAGTTGTTAGCACCTGGGACTCAAGACGTTTTGAGTCATAGCATAAAGAACTCTGATTTTCCATCAGTACATTTTGTGGTTTCAAATGAAAATGAGGGAACATCATTAGAAATAGACATATCTGATGGAGATAGGTCTGTTTGTCAGATATCAAAAGGATGCGAGAAGGACAGTCAGCCAGAAAGGGAAGGAATTTCACTGTCTTCTTTCAATGCAGAGGACATGGCTAGACAACAACGAGCAGATGAGTCCATGACATTTCTAAGAGCTTACTTAAAGTCAGGAATTTTGCCAAGCGAGGGGGAATTGATGATTTCCAGCCCGGAGACAAAGTGTTATGTGCTTGAGCGAGACTGTTTTCTGCTAGATGAGAATGGTGTGATTTGGCGAAAACCAGAAACGGAACAAGATGCTCCAAGACTTTTGGTTCCAAAAGTAAACCGAGAGGAGATTCTATACCTATGCCACGATATACCATCTTCGGGACATCAGGGTATTCAACGTTCTAAAGAGAGGTTGAAGACAAAGTTCTATTGGTGGCGGATGGCCGCAGATATGAAACAGTATGTGCTGACGTGCGACATCTGTTGTAGAAATAAAAGAGGTCCATTACCAAACCGAGCTGCTTTAAAGAGCTATCAAGCAGGTAGTCCAATGGAAAAAGTCCATCTTGATTTTCTTGGACCTTTGCCTCGAACAGAACAGGGAAATGAATATATACTGATGCTAGTAGACAGCTTTACCAAATGGGTGGAGTGCATACCATTGCCTTCGCAGACAGCGGAAGTTACTGCTAGAGCTGCAATAAATGATTTTTTCGCTCGGTTTGGATACCCGTATGAAATATTTACTGACCAGGGAAGGAACTTTGAGAGCGAGTTGTTTCGTAGAATTTGTGAAACCTTGAGAATACACAAAGCTCGCACGACACCATATAGACCATCTGGAAATGGCCAGGTTGAGCGTTATAATCGCACACTCATGGATGCTGTGCGCTGTTATGTTGATGGTCAACCTAAGAGCTGGGACCAATATTTAGGTATTTTGGCTGGAGCATTGCGGTCAGCAGTTAACCGCCATACTGGTTATACACCAAACAGACTTATGCTGGGCAGGGAGGTAAACATCCCAGCAACACTGATGTACAGCCCACCTCCTACCGAGTTTTTTCAAAATGGGGAGGAGGGTGAGGTAGATAAGTATGTGCGGGATCTAGAGCAGAATATGCAGAAAGCACATGACCTTGCAAGAAAAAAGTTAAAATCTGCTCAGAAGTCGATGAAAAGGGCACATGACCTAAGAATGAGGACAGGTAAGTTCAAGGTTGGTGACCTTGTATATTGGCGCCGCAATGCGGGTAAGAAGGTCGAGTCAATGTGGATGGGTCCAGGAATTATAGTTCAACTTAAGTCTGACACCGTATATGCTGTAAAGGCACGTCGTGAGATAAAAATCATGCATCATGACAAACTGAAAAAGTGTGAAGCACGGAATTTACCTAAATGGTTAGTGGAGTTCAGAGAACAGTTGCAAGGTGAGGTAAACAGTGATGACCAGCTGGAAAATGAAGGTGAGTCAGACTTGCCAGGCAACCACCCTACTGTCAAGGACAGTGCAGCAGTGGAAACAGAGATAAGACATCAAAGTGGTCCGTATATGGGTACTAGGGCACGTAGTAGATCTAGAATGGGAACTGGTGAGTCGGTTGTGTCTGAACATGTTAAACATCGAAAGCAAAACCGTAGTAAAAAGTCATATTGTCTGTGCAAAAAGCAGAATCCTAAAGGGTTGATGGTTCAATGTGATTTTTGTAAAGATTGGTTCCATCCCGAATGTGTCGGAATTTCAGAGGATGATGCGCAGAGTATGCCTCAGTATGTTTGCCCTGAGTGCTCTCCCATAAAGGGAAATGAGAAAAACTAAGAAAAAAAAAATGAAATGAATGAATTGTAAATAGTTAGGGGTTTGTGACCCTTAAGATCTTGAAGGTTTTTTTAGGGTAGCCGAGAGAACTCTGAGAATGTATTTGTTTATATTTTGGTTATATTTTCATTTGTAGATTCAGCTATGGAGGAGACATTTGATGTTTTTGTGTTTGACGAGGAAGAGTCTTTCTTAGAGCTGGACGACACAGACAAGCCAGAAGGCGTGTCCGGACAGAGTCCGCAGGGTGCGGAGAACTCAGATTGGGCCGAGATGGTTTCTATCACATTGCGTGACTCGGAGGAGGAAGATGCCTCTCAAGCTAAGGCTCCCCCCAGGGATGCAGCAGATGCCAGGCCAGAGGACATGGAGAAGAGGCCTAGAGGAGTACGCAAGTGTGCAGTGGATAGGTGTGGTGAGGTTCTCACAGGGGCCACTCCCATGCAATACCATATTTGGCGGGATCATGCCAAAGAGGCCAGGGAACCGATTGATTTCATCAATGTCCTTGTGGAGCTCTCTGCTCAGATACTCGGACCTACCGAAGACGAGAGGGCATTGGTCTCTTTAGGGAGACTTAGAACTTGGATACAGAGCCAACTTGGAAGGGTCAGCTGGGGTTTTTCTTGGCCGGTTCGTGAGGCTGCTGTTGGCGTGTCAACATATTTGGGGATTGTACCTCCCAGTAGCCGACAAATCAGTGATGTGAGCAAGGGAAAGGTGACTCATGTTGCCTTACTGGTCCATCCAAGACTAATGGCCCTTGCTATCAATGAGGCCACACGGAGAGGCCACTGGCGTGGAGAGTGGGAACGGTCCAGGTCGGACCTGGATAGGTCGAAATCTGACATTGCTGAGTCCTGGGAGGACGAGCTGGTCCAGCCTGAGGCAGTTCAGGTGGACAGTGAGGTGACACATGCTAGAGCGGAGGTACCCGCTGTGTCTCAGGGGCCTAGTAAGTCTACTACATCTCCTAGAGAGGATTCGGACCAGACTGTTGTTGTGGTTGATTGTCACTGGCATCCAGGACGTTTGCCGGACCCTTTTACGGGTGACTTAGATGTCTTCACCACCCTGGACAAAAGGCCAGTTGAGGTACCAGTCACACTTACCGGAGGGTGTGTTATCTATGGACTGGATGAGCCCCATGATGTGCCAAAGAGAATCCTTAGGAAGCAGTGGGTTATTGCCAGGGGGATCCACCCGAAGGAGGCTTCAAGAGCCAATAGTGATGATGTCCGGGTCATTGCAGAACTCTGCCGCAGTAATTCATGGGCGACAGGGGAGATTGGTTTGGACTACACCATAGGGAGGCATCGCCAACAGAAATTCATATTGGCGGAGTTTTTCCGCAGGGCGGATGTTTCGACCAATATGGTCCTCCATCTCCGGGGAGCAGAAGATGACCCTCTCGGACTGGTTCCCACACAGGACTGTATTACTCTTCTTGATGGCCTGGGTGTTCCTACTTTGGCACTTATCTACCTACATTGTTTCACTGGTGGCCCGGACCAGGTGTGCCTGTGGTTTCGCACTGGACGACCCGTCTACTTTGGGGTGAGCGGGAAAGTCTTTAGGATGTCGCATCTCCAGCAAGCAGGAGTGAGGGCTATTCCAGACCACAAGCTTCTGGTGGAAACAGACAGTCCGTATATGCCATGTTCTGTTCCGTTCCCAATGACCCCGAAGCATATTGGTACCATATACCGGAGGGTGGCAGAGCTCCGACGTAAGCCGCTGTCTCTCTTGGCTAATGAAGTGCATGAAAACTTCAAGTCCTTCTTTGGAGTGCAACTAAGGAGGCAGTGAGGGAGAAAAAGTCAATTCCGTGGATACCAAACAGACGCACAGGATGGCGAGGGAATCGCTGCTATATTTTTTATATATAGAACTTTTAAGCGCTCAGTATATTGACTGTCCATTGTGTCTCATTTCATGATCTCTTAACATTACCATGTGTTGATATTTGTATCATATATATCGTATATGAATGTTAGTATGAGTGTTTGTTTATGTTGCTTAAATTTGAAATTATAATTGGTTTTAATGTAAATCATAATATTATCAAAATGGGGAGGAGTGTGGTGGTTTTCGATACCGGGCATATTTACCTATGGGTCGAATCCCACTGGTACCCAACAGAAGCACGTTTTCCGGTGTGTGAGAGCGAGGCGCCAGATTTTGCATGTTGTATGTCCACTGTGTTTGCTATATTACCTGTTTTTCCATACAATAAAGAGTGGTAAGTTTACTCTATCGTTTTCCCTCGATCTCGGCTCTGTAGCGGAGCGGAAACACGATAACTGCAAGTATTGCTGGAGTGAGGACGTCGCCACATATTACATCTGCAGGGAAGGCCTGAATCGACCTGCTTGTGGAAGATAAATACAATTTGTAGGTTTTTTATTTTATATATTATTTTTTAAAGAATTTTTTTACCGAAATTTTGAATTCCAATGTTTAAAATCCAGTGATTTATAAAATGTTATATCTGTCAAATGTTATGGTATACATTTTTTAAATTGTAGATGCACCAGACTGTTTGTTAGCAGAGGTATAATTTGACCTATATGCACGGCCCCCCAACAGGAGAGGAAGAAGACAGGAGCAAGGGAGTGCCAGAAACATCAGGCCATACACAGTCTGGGGCCATTTCACACCATTTCAGTCCATTTAGTGCCATTTGACAAATGACCTGGATATATAACTGTGAGTGGTCCTCAGTTTAAATGAATGATTGTTCTGGTTTTGTACAAGATACAACAATACAAACAAGGCAGGGGTTTTGCCTTCTGATTTTTGTCTATTTCTAAAGCAGTTTGCTTTTGAAAATGGCATTAAATAGTGATATCAGTTTCAAACAGAGAAATTCAATCGACAAAAACTAGGAAGTTGTAGGGACATAATACAGAAAGTGAGAAGAAAGTACGTGGATTAGCTGTGCTACATCAAAGACCAGAAAAAAAAAGATCCGAAAAAGCCTACAGAAATTATGATGATGGTGTTTACGATATTGGGATTTCCCCAAAAGTTTCCGATACCAACACAATAAGCAACACAGGTGAGCTTGTTGTGAACCAGGTAGAGATATGTGGGCGGAAGTTTCCTCTCTTACAGATCAGGAAGCAATCACTTCAAGAAAAGGAAACAATGGGAGTCTTAAGGAGTACATCAGATGAGGCTCTCTTCCACCTGCAGATGTAATAAAAAAACTTAATTAATATGGTAGGTTAAACATTTCGGTATTATTTAAATAGTTTTCATTCACATCTTAAACCAATTTAAATAAAATAAGATGTTAGTCACATACTAACAAATTAATGCCCCAACCCACTTTATACCGTAAAAATTGGGTTGCTATTAAATTTATTCCCTAAATAAATTGACAAAAAAGTATCAATTACGTATTCAAAGAATAACACAAATGTTGACTGGAAGCGCCCAAATTAATTTAGTGTTAAACAGTGAAAATTAGATTTTGTTTTAATTTAAGTGTAGATGAGTTTATCAATCAAAATTATTCAAGAAAGTCTTTAAATTATGTGAATTTTGGGCCATATTTTCATGAGAGCAGTCTTTCACAAGTATTCATCCCCCTCCCTTTGAACATATAAACCCCATGATAACTTTCAGTTTCTTCATCTTATTTCTTTTTCATTTTTTTCCTCAGATTAAGTCATTGGCTCGGTACTCGTTCAGCACTAACCCTTGAAAAATTATGGAAGGCTTTGAAAGATGTTACACTGCACAACCTGAAAGCGTGAGGACACATAGGTAAGGATGTGATTATGCTGGGAAAACCTTGTTATCCCCCTATAAAAAGCGCAGACAAGAAACGACCATTAGACTTTTCCAGATTCCACGGACTCGAAATCGTACTCGCACACTAACTCGGACAGTTGTTTTAAAAAAATTTAGGGACTGTGTCAAAATTTGATATATTTAAAAACTAACAAAAACAGTTTCTTAGATCCTTTGAAGATTTGTAAATCACTCGCGACAATGCCGAACATTAAGCAGAAAAATTAATGTAACAGAATAAATGTACAACATGTAATTCTAGAAATAAAATTGTTCCGTGCTATAGGCACACTGTAGAGGCATCCAAAATAAGACAGTCAATATTTGCCCTGCTTTGTCATGCAAAAGAAAACATGATAAATCTATGTTAGTATTAACTTTGTCTTTGCTTTTTTTTTAATTTGTCGCGGAAATGGCATAAAATCATAATATACCTTTAAACCCCTTTTGTAAATTTTTGATACAGCCCCTTATATATTGAAGTTCTAAGTACGAGTCCGAGCTCGTGGCGCTCGTAACTGGAAATGTCTACCGGTAATAATTGATATAGACGCAAGTTTTACAACTGTAGATGACATTTTGAAAATCATAATGTGAGTCTATATACGTAGTGTATACAAAATCAGGTCCAGTCTAAAGACTATTTCTACTTACATACCTATTAATAGCTACATAGGTATTTAAAGCTACCAAAAATAGCTATTTTACCTACTTTATATTAATTTCTGCATTTTGCGACCAAAAGACCAAACGGCGCAACATGGTGAATACCATATTTTTGATACGGTCTCACTAATGATGAATACGACAAAATTTTGGCCAAAAAATTATTACTTTCTGAATCGGCAATTTAACATTATTTTAGTTTACCGGTACATGTATATGGAAAATTGGTAATATACGAAGTTTTCATTTTTTGGCCAAATTTTTGTCATATTCATCATCAGTGTGACTGTATCAAGAAATATTGTGCTCACCATGTTGCGCCGTTCCTGCATTTGGCCACAAAATGCAAGTAAAGCAGAAAGTAGGTAAAAATAGTTACTTTGGGTAGCTTTAAATACCTAGGTAGCTATTAATACCTACGTACGTAAAAATAGTCTTTTAACTGAACCTGAGGATGGTCAAAAGAGCCAGCATGGACGCTTCGAACTGACTGACTGAAACTTAGGTCTCAATATTTCTGTTTCTTGATAAAATCTTGTGATGTTTTGAACATAGTCATATTCTATAAAGATCTACACCATGATATAAAAGAATTATTATGAAAGCATGCACTAGTGCTGAAATCTGATTATCTACAACTTTAAATTACTATAATTTTCTTATTTGTGTGATAATTGCGTAAATGTTTTCATTGATGTTTGAGTGAATGTCGTATGTTGTGTGAGAGATTCAGTTTTAGATCCACCGTGGACACTCCCAGAAGTGAAGATTAGATGTACTGGAAATTCCGACATCAGGAAAATGTAGTTTTACTCTGGACTATTACTTGTTAACAAAACGTTTGCGTGTATGTCGGTGTGTGAGCCTTACAACTCGTCTTTGATTTATATGACTCGACTTGATTTATTTCTCAAAATACTTTCTTTTTTAGAGTGTATAACATCGGTGACTGGCTGACACCAATCCTGAATGCACTGAAGAACCACAACAAGCCTCACGTGTTTAAATTATTGAAGATGAAACAGTAGAAGCCAAACTCCTTGAGAAGAAATAGTCAACGGATAAGGTAGAGAATCCCATTTTGTGAATAAACCATCTAATACATTTAATACTTAACCATGTCAAAATCAATGCCATGTGTATTTATTTTTTATAACATTAAATCTTAGACATGGAACGACACTGCGGAGCCCCTTCTGAAGGAATCTGTGGTTTTCAGGCCTGGGGAGGTTTTGCCCAACTTCACCGAGATAGAGGAAAATTTGGAGAGGCTGACTGCAGACGTGAGATCCAGTTATCGGTTTTTTTGGCAAGGAGCAGGGCAAGGATTGGTGGGAGAACTTCTTTCAGAACTATGAAGAAGGTAACGATTTTACAGCCATTTTAGGATAATACAGGCAAAGATTCTTAAATTATATATAAAATATTGATTATTAAATATGTTGCTTTTTATTTGTTTTACTGCTACCCAACATACTTGGATATTTGATGAAATCATAACGGCTATGCACAGAAGAAGGAATTCTTATTTTTTAAGCTTGACTCTAGTCCTGTTACTAAAAGAACAAGTAATCAAAGTGGCGTAAAATTGGCATCAAACACATATACACGTTAAACACGATTAAGAAATATGAGAAAAATAATAGTTACAAAAAACCCAATCACAATCTGTGGGGAATAATAAAAAAGATTGATTTGTAACATATCTTGAATTGGAAGGGTAAAATTTACAATAATGCCAGACTATTTAGCATCTTATCACACCAATCCGACTTAACCAGGTTCCTCCACCACGTCGAAAGAAATTACCCTTGATGTTACTGTCATCTATTCCTGCTTGTACAAGTATGGAGTGTAGCTTTTGGCGGAAAATGCTTTTGGAAAAAGTATATTTAAAAACTTTTAATTAAATGCATCTATTTTATTTTAGGGAGACTTCTGGGCTACTTGATCCATTCATTTGGGATTGTAGAGTGTTGTTTGCACCCAAGAGAAGAACCCCTGTTTCTCTCCCTGAGAAACCAACACCACTTGGGAGATTTTCATTTGGATCTACGAGTACATGCACGAGAACTACGCAAACCAATTGTGATTGTAAAGACAGATACGTAAGGAAAGAAAAATTCACAAGGTGGTGTCAACGTACACCTAGGACCAAAAGAACATTGTGGAAGCTGTCGAAGAAGAGGAATTCTTCTATTTGGAGTTAAGAATAGTGTTTAATGACACTTTGTGTTCTGTCGAGTTACACGTACATTGATCAAAATGTTTGTTGATAGGACTCATTCGATTATTATTATTTTTTGCGGGAATGTCAAGAAATATTGCATTACCTTTAGATTCATTATAAGTAATTACTGGTATTTGAAGTATGTGTATTGAAAAATAAAATAAAGAAAGAAAAATGTTTTATTTCATTGATATGCCGGACGCATATGTATTGGTGGCGTGGGTAATGTAGTAGAAATAATACATTGTAATTCCATTGTAACATTATTTTTTTATTTAATTTTACATTATTTTTTATTTAATTATTTTATTTCTGCATTTAAAAAATATATATCGCATTCTGTACACTGATTGTTGAAAGAAAACTCATATTATACTTTTAGGCCTATGCTCAGCACTCATAGCCTTTGAGCAGGGAGGGATCTTTATCGTGTCACACCTGCTTTGACATGCGGTCTCGGTTTAAACGGGCTCATCGGAAGGACCGCCCCATATAGTCGCCTTTAACGACAAGGAAGGGGGTACTGAGGACCTATTCTAACCCGGATCGTGCAATATCAAATACGGCATTAGCGTCTTTAAGATTTTCTCACTCCAATTTTCTAGGCTATCAAATAGATGGCATTCTTTTTTATGTCTTAGGGCGGTCTGAACAGTTATTTAGTTGGTCTGGTACCTCTCTTCATATATGACCAAAAAGGCAAGATCACTGATCAGTGCGTGGATCTGAGAAAGTCAGCGTGGGTTTCTTAACGAATATGATTGTGGACCTCACAGATTTCCAACTTCAGCCGTTAACAGATGAGAAAACAACTCTTGGGGATATTATCGACAAAACAAAGGTAGAAAGGGTGTTTTCTTTAGAACACAAGATTCCGGCAACAACTACAAATCCTGATGGTTGAATTGCTCATAAGGAGAAAAACATTCAGATAATTTGGACGCTAGAGCTTCTGTAGCTAAGGGTTTAAGCCTGGCCTCCTCGTTTGATAAAGTGCCAATAAAATCCCAGGGATACAGTCCCTCATCTCTGGATTACAGTCTCTCATCTCCGAATTACAGCCCAGTATCTCCGGATCACAGTACAGCATCGACACCAGTGCTACTAAAGTCGAAACCTACAGTCAAACCTATGATGACTCGGACAACAACCCCCCACAATCAACACCGAGTCTCTCTCCAGTTGTAGCACCAGGGTTTTCGACGCCACCTGACAATTACCCTCTCAAAGAGGAGCTCAACGCTTTAAACGGATTGGTAGATATCGTCCGTGTGGACCCTCTCCAAACGTCAATGGTGGTACTTAATACTCAAGATTCAGTGACCTTTTTTAAGAGGAAAGGGTTATACTAAATGTTCATCTGCTCACAACATGTACTTACAACTATGGGAGATTGATCTGGTTTATGGCTAACAGTCAACGTGTTACACACTGGTGTCGTGAGGGTAAACGTTAACCGGATACGTTTTTCAAACGTTGTATATTTCCCTGGGTTGTCTTCTGTGTTACAAAAAATAAATAAATAAAAAATAGATAAGGATACTAAGAAAAATTTAAAACAAACAAAAACAAACAAGCGAAAAAAAAAGCTTAAAATAAAATATTCATTTATTTTTATTATTTTTAACAAATAATTTAAACCAAAGTGAGTCTGCTTCATGCTTTCCTATTCCTTTATTTGATTTTTTGTGCCTTAAAGTCTGTAAAGTTTACCTGAATGTTTTCACCAGTGGATCCTCCTTCTGCTGCGAGAGCCCCTCACTCTCAGGGCTACAAAAAGATTTTCAAAAAAACAATTATTTTTATACTGAGTACACAGCTAAATACTTGGCAGCGATTCGTTTGTTTAGGGCCGTGTTCACCTTTGACTTACCTTTTTATACCTGTTGCATCACATGTGATGGGGCGGTGTGCAAAAAATAAGATAGGTTTACGTTTGATACCGATGGGGTATAAATGAGAACAAAATTCTGATCCTTTCTTCACGATCGAGTATCATGTCACCCTGGTACCCACTCACTCTCTGATTTTAGATGGGTACGATTTTTGAGTACGATGGGCACAAAAGAAAACAATAATATTAAAATATAGTATATAGTGCGTTAAAATATAGTAAAAGAATATTAATATCAGCGATTATAAAGAGATTTGATAGTTAATTAGGAATCAACAAAAGGTCCGAATACAGAGGAAAAAATGACAAAATTCTAATAAAATTATTAGAAATATGAATATATGAATAATAATGAATTAATGAATGCTAATGTTTCTTCATCATCGATTCCTGGCAGAACACGGGTGCTGGCACAGGTTGGCATCCTCCACAACTGGGACTTCCTCCGCCTCCTCCTCTTCCTCACGAACACCAAACATATAAAACATGGACATGAACAGGACAAGAACTATAAAAGTAAAAAAAAAACCATAGATATATACAAAAACAGGGAAAAAGTCATGATTACTGGATACAGAAGTAAATAGTGGGGGCATGTGAACCAAAATTATTTATACATACATGTATAGAAAAAATTACAACAACACATACAACTGGCATTAAAAAATCTGTTACGTACATGACGAAGGCAAGATATATGTATGTATAAAAAAAACGGTTACAATAACAAAAGTAAAACAAGGGGGAGATTTACTCCGACTTCTCTCTATCAAAGACAATTTCAGCAACAGACAACATCGAATCGCTCTCCTCCTCCTGCAAATCCATAGGCAAATGTTGCGCCTGTAACTAAGAAGGAGAAGAGCGATTTTGACGATGACGACAACAAAAACGACGATAACGAAGACAGAGATATATAAACAACACAAACAGGAAGGTCACAACACCTACAAGAAAAGTGAAAAAGAAATGCAATGAGAATATAAGGAGTGACTAGAGCTATATAAAAAGTTAAACTGTATTAGTAGTTGATTTATATACATTACTGGATTCTATACAATCAGAGCGTGTAGAACGATTATGCGTGCGTTTATAATGTCTAAAAAGCAGGAAGCCAAGCACTATCAAGGGTATAATAAACAAGGATAATAAACTAAAATATACAAATCTATCAAAGTCTCTGGGTTTTTCTGTTTAAAAAAAGAATGACTTTTAGAAAATAATATTGATAACCATGGTCAGGTACCGAGAATCAAGTACGACCTCCCGAGTCCCTTTTTCGAATTGGGCGTGGAGGACAGTCTGTCCTCCCACCCACCGAAAATCAATGCATTCACAGGCACCCGAGCACTGGATAAAGGGGGATTCTCTCTCTTCACTCTATACGGTGTGTACTCAGGGGTAGGAAGAGCCAACACAGACACCATCGACACTCTACTCATCGCCATCTTTGTATTATATTTGTATGGTACATCTATCAGAGGCATGCTGTACAGCAGGACTTTGCTCACCTTTCCTTTTGAAACATTTTTCTGGCACGTATCACATGATTGACAGAACCGCTTAATTTCAGATTGCTTACCAGGCAAAATGAATTCTGACAAAATTCTTGATATAGTCCTACCTGTTGCTAGATGACTGACATTGCTAGCTTCATAACAATCGTTCAAAATTTAGAAGGTACTATGAGCTGTGAAAGTCTTACCTCTTTCCTTCTCCAATGCTTGATACTCTCTGTACAATAGTCCTTTCTTCTTCCATCTTACCTTCCCATTGCGCGATATTCGACCTTCTTTCGCATTCCGAAGTGATGTTTCAAGGGATGGATCCTCTTGTTGTTCACGCTGTATATCCTCAGGTTTGATATCGTCCTTGACTATATCTGGAACTCTGAGAGCTGGGAAAGGTTTCTTCTTTTCTCTTGCTTGCTGTCGAGTCTCCACTGCTAAGACAGTCTTTGGTCTTTACTCTTGGTCGGGATCATGGGGTTTCCTTGCGTCGTGTACCTCTCCAATTATTTAATCAAAAACAGGGTTTTCCATACACCAAACCTCAAATTCACCTGTCACATATGGAGAATCTATACATACCTTTGCAAGTGGCACAACTCTCTTGGTATAATCTGCTAAAATACAAGTTTCACTTTTACCTGTTAAACTTTCATATTCCACCAAGCTTCTCCTTACCACAATATTTTGACAACCAGAATCTCGAAGAAGTGTGACTGGTTGACCATCCACATATCACAGATGGTGGCATAGGTTTCTTAGTGCTGTGACATGCCGAAGTTAAAATGGTTGATTTGTCACATACCTGAGAGTAGAGAACCGAGTTCTCACTACAAACAAATGTAGAACAATTCTCTGGTGTTTTATCAACGTCTCTGCGCTCATCTTTATGCACTAGCGCGCCTGAAGTTTTACCTTTGGATTTGTGACACTGTGGAGCTATATGGTCCTGCTTATAACAAATGTAACATTTTCTCTCTGTCACTCGAAGGAAGACCTCTGGTTTTGGGGTCGTTGCTGTAGATCTTTGGGTTTAACTTGCGTCTTACTTACTTGTACTTCCGTAAGTTTCTTAATAACCTTTGAACATTTGAAGCACTTGTGTTTCTCGCCTCTCGAAATTGGTCTGCTAGAATGCATAATTCATTTGCCGTCTTTGGGACGTTCTGTTTAAGAAACACCAACAAATCATAATTGCACAAATGTAAGAACTGATCACGAATTATAAGATCAAAGAGATCATCAAAAGTCGAAGAGATCTTAGACAATTCTATCCAACAAGTGAGGTAAGAACCTAATCTGACAGTAAACTGAGAAAATGTTTCACTATTTTCGGGACGTCAAGAACGAAACTTTCTTTTGAAACCTTCTTCCGTTATGTCATATCTCCGGAGTAACGCTGCTTTGAGCTCATCATAATTATCTGCTTTTGACTTTGACAGTAAAGCATAAACCTCTATAAAGCACGACCTTTAAGTAAAGCACTCAAATGAGTTGACCAAAGAGATTTTCCCATTTCATAGCTGTTGCATACCTTTCAAATCTTCGCAGATAGCTATACGTCTCATCTCTGTTCTCCTCAAATGATGAAATTTTAGGGGTACTTCGTTTGACTGAGTTACTACTCACCTCATTCACTGGTATGTTGCCCTTCGTTGCCATATCCTTCTCATGTTCATCAGCCATCTGTTTCAGCTTAAGGTCATTGTACATACGCTCCAATTGTAGTTGGTACTCACGTTCATCTTTCTCCTTTTTGACTGCTGCTCTTTCTTCACGCTGCAAAGTTTGTTGATCGCTCACATATTTGCGTAAACTATCGTCTTTATAGCCTAGTCTTTCTCCAGCAGAAAACAAATCATCTAAAGACTCCATTTTTAACAAAAATGTCAAATGTACACAACAAAATGTTTTTACTACATGTAACTCACTACTACGTACACATGTTTAACATACTACTACTCTACACAGTACTGAACTGTTGAGTTTGGGTGACACAATTGTTAATGAATTAACTGATCTACTACATTACCATGACCAGTCCCCACAACACACTCCGAAGTAGCTTGGCATTCAGCTTTTAAGAAAACTTCTGGATCCCAAATAACCAATGATCTTGTCCTACAATTACAGCAATAACAATGAAACAATTGATACTATGCAACAGGGAAAATCACGAATGTTCATCAGTTAAGAAAATAAATGATAAATAAAATGCAGTTTACTTTTAACAGAATAAATACTTCTGAAATTACAATCTGTTTGAGATAAATAGAGTTTCAGTTATTATGTGTGTCCGTTTTACTTAAAATTTAACAGTTCAAGAAATCTTGGTAAAGTCAGTTATTATTTTCTGGATTTCTGAAGATTTATTCTATATATTTTTATGCAAAACTTGGATTCCCAATTGTAGCCCCGCCCTACCCCCGAGGACATGATTTTAACAATTTTATATCTACCCTACCCAAGGATGCTAATACATAAGTTTCAGCTTTCCCATCCCAGAGGTTCTGGAGAAAATTTTGAAAGATTTGTTCTATATATTTCTATGTCAAACTTGGATTCCCTATTCTTGCCCCGCCCTACCCCCGGGGGTCATGATTCAATATCTACACCACCCAAAGATGCTTCCACATAAGATTTTTAAATATTTGATCTATGTATCTATTTAAAACTTGGATTTCTTATTGTGGCCCCGCCCTACCCCTAGGGGTCATGATTTTGATACTTTAATATCTACACTACCCAAAGATGCTTCCACATAAGTTTCAGCTTTCCTGGCCCAGTGGTTCTTGAGACGATTTTTAGTGACCCCACCCTATTTTTGTCTTTTCTTGATTATCTCTCCTTGTAAGGGGACTTGGTCCTTCATTTTTACCATTTAAACCCCCCTTTACAAAAGGATGCTTTGTATTAAGTTTGGTTAAAATTGGCCCATTGGTTCTTGAGAAGAAGTCGAAAATGTGAAAAGTTTACAGACGGACGGAGCACGGATAAAAAATGTGATCAGAAAAGCTCACTTGAGCCTTCGGCTTATAAAATGGTATGGAAAGTTCAATTCATTAATAAAAAAAATTGTGCAGCAATCAACCACTTTCAATTGTTATCTTTTGATTAAGGTATGTGACAGTGTACCGGTAAATAAAAGAAGTATACATGTATCAATTATTCTACTTAATTTTATTTTTTTTTTAAAACATCAAATATTTGATTATAGAAGGCAAAGCTTATATAAGAACTGAAAGCAAAAGCAAAATATATTTTGACCCTCAAAATATCGTTTTGACTCCCAAAAGTTTATATCAAAGAGTCATACTCATGACCCCTGATTAAAAAAAATTAACCGAAACATTGAGCATTCAATCTTCTTTGCAGGGCTTCTCCGCTTTCTTTGGCTTTTTTGCTGGACTGTACTGCTCACTAAAAAGGAAGGAAAGGATTATAAGATAAGCCAGAAGTTTAAAATCTTTGTTAGAACGTAAGTCGACCCTTTTACTTGATTTTTTTTATGAAATTTATTAAGTCTCAAGTTTAGATTGTGCCGAGCTGAATGATTTTTAACTGACTATCATAATGATAAGTAGAAAATACAATTTGTCCAATACATGTGTACACACAGCTCAAATACAGAGCCTTTTCTCTAACATAAAGCAATAATAAAAAGTAATGAACAACAAATTGCTTTACATATCTTTGATATTTGGCAGCGTTTGGGACTGAATTGACATCCAAGGTAAATGCAATAAGGTATTTTAAACTTGAGTAAAAGATTTCTTCCTTTTTGTATCATGTGGAATTATTCCACTGGAAGAAATTCAAGATTTCTCCAAAAGCAAATTTGGTGTGAAAATAATGTTAATCAGTAGAAAATAAGAACTTCGAACTAAATTTCCATATAAATCAGAATGAAAAAGAAACTTCCTCATGGGGTTCCAGTGCCTCCAACTCCCCTTCAGACTGGATTTCTTCGTCAAACTCCTAAAATTTAAGAGAATAGGGATATTAAGTGATATTGTTTACGATTATTCAAATGCTTCAGTCATTATTTCACAATAAACCAAGTGGAGCACAGGTAGTGGTTTTATGAATGCACCACTCAAGATATGTGTAAATTATTTAAGTCTATAACAATGTGAAAAATAAAAAAAATACTTTTTGTTACACTCCAATAGTTGTACAAAGGGGCATAACTTGTGTGAATTTATTGATTTACAATTTATTATTTACCATTTACGTTTTGTGAGTTCATTAACAACTACACTGACTGTTATGAATGAAAATTAATTTTAACAATATACATACATTCAGAGTGGTCAGCACGGATGAATTGAGGGAGATCGAGCATTTCCACGACGAGACCTCCACACAATTCGCTGTCAGGACAGAGTCTGTGGGTGGGAGGGCTAAATCCACGCTCTCCCCCCAGAGTTTACATGTGACACTGCTGGATCCCTCCAGCGATTCTATCAGCAGCTCCCGTCGTTTTGAGTTCGGGGATTCAATGATGTCAGAAGCCTGCAAATATTATTAATGAAAGACATAATTTGAAGTGAGATTTTATTCCAGTGTCATTTTCACTATGCAAAGAAGCTGCAGATCTGTAGTGTTATGGTTTGATGTATTTTTCTTTGACCATAAAGATAAAAGAACCAGAAGTCTCTGTCGAGACTGTAGCTCTACTGGTTTTTTTTCTTATAACAGAGGATGAGAAAAGAATCCATTGCCATCATACCAAATTGTAGAAGGTATAGCGTTTCAAAGGAATTTCAAAGAAAATTCTATTTTTAGTAACCATGGCAACACCGTTCATCGAAATAAAAAAACGATGCACTATTTTATATATCTTAGTGTAGTCTACTTGTGTGCCAAGTTATATTGAAATCAGATCAAAACTATAGGAGGAGTAGCGTTTTGAAAATTGTTTACAGACAGACGGACGACGGACGCATTAGAATCGCATAAGCTCTTCTGGTCTCTGACCAGTAGAGCTAAAAATATATAAAACCATAACGCTACAGATCTGCAGCTATATACAAAGGTGAAACACAGAGTATAATTTTTTAATTCAATTCTTACATTTATATCAAACATTTTTATGATGTGATTTTTATATGATGCCTCTCATATGTGTGTTTGTTTATATGGAGGGGGAAGGGCACCTTTCTCAAATTTCTATAATGCAAATGCTTACAATTTCCTTATCAATTTTATGTAAATGAAAGGAAAATGCTGTCATTTTTACTTCTAAAATTTTATATGAGAGATCTGTATTTTGTAGTGAACTGACAAAAGTAAACTTTACGGTCTTTGACTTAAAAGCATAAGTTTGAATTCAATTCATTTACTTACTCTTTTCAGAATGCCCTTAACCGAGACGGTTCTTTTAGTTGGACTAAAGGGAATCTCGTCAACCGTTTGAGTGGGGGGGGGGGTGTGCAGAAACCTGTCAATGGTGTTTTGGTTAAGTTCAAACTTCCCACACTGGAAGACCTGAAATAAGCTTTAAGTTTTAACCTAAATAGGTCTATTTCAAGATTTTACCAAAAGCAAAGAGCTAGAGCCATCTTATGCATTAAATGGCCCTGTACTTATACCAATTAATTAACTATAACCCTCTTTCTATTTTCCTATATTAAAATAAAGTAGACACTTGGTGCTTTCATGTTCTATATTGAAATTTCGTTTAGAGAATCTAAATATTTGAAAACAGGCTTTGAGAAAATGCAATGTTCTAAAATTTGCAAAAAATATGCGTATTTGACTACCTTTCGCAAAGAATTATATGAGCACAGCCCACGATCCAAAAAATAAAACCTGTTTTTTGATCTTCAGATAAAGGCTTTTCATTATGTATTGGCATATTTTGGATCAGAGGTTGTTCTCTATATGAATTTTTGAAAAAACGCTTCAACTTTAGGTCATTTTCAAAGGAATTTACTGGATGTGAGAAAAATGACGCAGTTTTTGACGTCATAATGCATTGACTAGATGTGAAATTACGTCACAATTAATAGATATGTGGTCACCAACAGTCCTATTGATAAATACTGCATTTGCAACCTAAACTGAGCAGTTTTGACTTTTCAGAAATTCATAGGGCCAAATAAGGCCCAACATGGCTATACCTCTTTTGTGTGAAAATAATGTTAATCAGGAGAAAATAAGAACTTCGATCTAAATTTCCATATAAATCAGAATGAAAAAGAAACTTACTCATGGGGTTCCAGTGCCTCCAACTCCCCTTTTAACTGGATCTCTCCGTCAGACTCCTAAAATAATAAGAATAGAGATAAATGGTATTGTTTACGATTATTGAATTGTTTCAGTCATTATTTCACAATAAACCAAGTAGTGATGTAATGAGTGCACCACTCAAGATGTGTGGTATAAATTACTTTAGTCTATAAAAATTTGAAAAATAAAAAATACATGTTGTTACACTCCAATACTTGTACAAAGAGGTTTAACTCGTGTGAATTTATTGAATTACAATTCATTTTTTACCATTTACGAGTTGTGTGTTCATGTAACTACTGACTGCATGTTATAAATGAAAATTAATTTTTACAATATACATACAGAACTGATGAATTGAGGGAGATTGAGCCTTTCCATGCTGACACCTCGACACAATTCGCTGTAATTACAAAGTCTGTGGTGAGGAGGGTAAGGTCCACACTCCCCCCCCCCCCTCCCCGAGTTTGCATGTGATGCTGCTGGTCCCTTCAAGTGACTCGATGAGCAGCTCCCGCCGTTTCGAGTTTGGTGTTTCAATGATGTCAGATGCCTGTAAATATTTATGAGACATAATTTAAAGTGAGATTTAATTCCAGTGTCATTTTCACTTTACAAAGTAGCTGCAGATCTGTAGCGTTATGGTTTTATATATTGGTTTCTGACCAAAACAGTCAAAGAAAAATATAAACCATAACGCTACAGATCTGCAGCTGTATACAAAGGTGAAACACTGAGTATCATCAATTCAAATCTTACATTTTAATCAAACAATTTTATTATGCGATTTTTATGAGGCCTTTCATATGTGTGTCTCACTGCTCAAATGTTATATGAGAAATCTGTATTTTGTAATGAACTGACAAAAGTAGACTTTATGGTCTTTGAATAAGTTTTAATTCAATTCATTTACTTTTTTCAGGATCCCCTTAACCAAGACGGTTCTTTTAGTCGGACTAAGTAAAATCTCATTCACAGTTTGAGTGGGGGGATGCAGAAACCTGTCGAGGATGCTTTCATTCACTTCAAATTGGAAGACTGGAAGACCTGAAATATAAGAATTAAATGGAGTGGCAAGACATGAGCTCAGTATGTCCTGATTAGAGTGTAATTTACTTCCTCTACTGATTCAAAGGAATTTCTGGTGATGCCAAAGATTAAAATATTAAAGATCTAAAATCGGTTAAATAAGAAATTTCAAAGATATTTTATTCATTGAATATATAAATGCAGTTTAGAAATAAAATAACTACTATTATTTTATTTTTTAACAAGAGGCCCAGAGGCCACAGCGCTCAACTGAGCACATCAGCTGGGAAAAAACAGATCAGAACTGAATGTAAACATGAGTTGGGGGGGAGGGGCTTGAATCCACATTACCTGAGGATGATTCCTTACAAATATTCCTAATCCTGGCTTTGAAATACTTCAAAAGAAGATTTAAAAAGGCTTCCCTATATATTTCTATGTTAAACTTTGGTCGGCCATTTTGGCCACACCCTTACCCCGTGGTAGGTTAAGGTTACAACCAAAAATTCTACTTGCCTATATGATATGACGTCATAGTAAGATATATAATATATGACGTGAGATTTGGAGATTATAATTTCTTAGAATCGATATCTCAGATTGATTGGAAGTCGAAAAAATGAATCAAAATATGCAGATATAATATAAACAGAATTTTGTCGTTCCTGGGCCTCTGTAGTTATCACAGCGGATACATACCAAACCAGTGACGTCATAATTGTTGATCATGCAGTAGTAGAGTGAAAGTGAATCGTACCGAGAATTGATATAAACAAACACAAGAAATCGGAGTTTAAAAGCATTTAGAATGAATATGATTCTTGTGGGAATAAAGCGTATGAATAAGGTATGGTAATATAATTTTTCAATTTCTTTGTAAAATTATAGTAGTGAGGGTGTTTACTTGACAGCCTTTCCTCTGTCGTTCGTAACAAACAAGATGCAAAAGTTCAACACTACACTGCATACCTTGAAATTTTTGTTTCTATCTAAACTTCTTATTCTTTTGATTTTGAAAAGTGCTGCTAGAATCGTATGGTAGGGGAATTGATTCTTTTTTTTCAATGTTATGAACAAAATGTAAAAATTTTGGGAAGGTTTCGTCCGAAATTGTTGAATAATTATTTCTATAATAGTACAGTACAATTCTAGCAGCACTTTTCATGGTACATAGATGTTTTAACATAACTATTATTACAAATTGAAACTAATTATCCCCGGGGTAGTGTTAAACCTTTCACTTTTACATTAAGGCACATTTTCTAATTATAGACGTCACGTGGTGACGTCGTGATGAAGTGCCTCCTGTAGTATAAGTCCCATTGAAGTCTATAGAATGCATAATGATAGCAAAGTTTTATCCTTGACTTTTCCCATTTATTAGTGTTACATAATTATTATATAGCGTTAATTCGCCGAATTCTGATCCATGTGCTGCCTTAACGAACCCGCGTGACTTGAACAAACTTAAATCTCCACTACTTTAGGGTGATTCCACATGGGTTTCATCTTTCCTTTTCAAGTTGTTCTTGAGAAGAAGATTTTTAAAGATTTTTCCTTTACATTCTTATGTAAAACTTTGATCACCAATTTTTGGCCCCACCCTTCCCCCGGGGGTCAAGACTTGAACAAACTTGAATTTACACTACCTGAGACGACTTTCACATTTACAAATTATTCTCATTTGTTGGGTCTATTTGGGTCAATCACCGTTAGACACTATTTTCCCACTATACGTATTAAACCTTACCAACTTTATAGTTCAACGTTTCAGAATCTGTATGAACATGTTCACAATTTACATGTTACCCCATATTCTGGCAATACAGGTACAGATCCAAATTGCCCCATTTAAAATATTTACAGCTAACTTACATTATCAGTTACCGTTTACGGTAGCTCAGTCGGTAGAGCGTTCGCTCCGTGATCGGGAGGTCGTGAGTTAGCATCACCGCCGCGAACGACCTAGTCGTTAAAATGGGTAGCAACTGTTCCTTCGCCATGCGCTCGGCACTTTGAAGTGAAAGTTGCGGGTCCTTCGGATGAGACCTTAAAAACCGAGGCCCCGTGTCAGCGGCAGGCGCTGGCACGATAAAGATCCTTCACTGCTCAATGGCCCTGAGTGCTGAGCAAAGGTCAAAATTTGAAGCCCTTCACCGGCATACGGTGACGTCTCCATATGAGTGAAAAATTCTCGAGAGGGACGTTAAACAATATACAATTAATCAATACATTTTTAGTTACAAAGGACAAAGTGTGGAAAATGAGCGTTACGCCGACAACGGGAGATAACTCTTAGGAATGGAATGTAAAATTCCTCTATGTTGTGAAATGTAAAACTATTAGGTTTCTTCTAAAACCTTTTCTATCTTCTTCACCCCAAGGGTCACACCGTAAAACATTAAATGTCATTAAACACTGTTAAACATATTAAATTTAAAAGTCGAATATCTTTCAATATGAGGTTACCCATATCTGTTCTTGTCTCTGAGAGACGAGAGACTTCAACTGCGCAGTATATGAGCGCGGTGCTTTAACACTGCATATTAACAGATTTATGATGTGTGAAGAAATAAACGCAAAGTTGTAATTCAGATAAATCCTTTACTCTTCAAACCTTACAGAATAAAACCAATCAGCAATGAATAAATATTTTTGTTTCAAATCCAATTTCTTTGCTCAAAGTAGTTTTTTAACGAATATTTGGCTTATTCATAATTTTCCTCGTTCCCAGTATCGGACAAAGTGTCGAAAATATAATTAACTTCCTCGCCGGAGTAATGAGTAATGGAGCACGTTTTCTCTTCTACTCTGTTATCTTCATTCCAACGAATACGTTCTCCAGACGTTGTACCCATTTCCTTCAACGAGAACCCATGGCTCCCTCAGCATGGACAGAAAATTTAGGAAAAACTGGTAGCCCTGATTTTGCCATTGTATAATCCTTAAATTTGCGTACAAAACTACACAGAAGTAAAAGAAATCCTCGTCACTATTGTTAAATTGCTATTTGTCAGGTAAAACACAACACATGTGATTGGTTCTAATGCTACATTTATTATACCTAAACTTTCACACAAAGTAAATCTTTCCAATTCATAATATAAACAATATTGGCTTTAGTTTCAGAAACATAAACATAGTATAAGCACTCTATGGTTTGGGGATGCTCACACCTCCATGGAACCTGATCCCACCTCTGATGTTTCGGAGGTCCGTGTTTGCTCTGCTCTTATTTTGTATATTTGTTTAATGGACGTTGAGATTGAATATTGTTCGTTATTTCCATATTCTTCTTATTTCAATTACAGATAATGATTTCAGTATGAATGGTTTCAATGGACATTACACTTACACCAAGCAAAATCCTTGAAACAGGGGTCATGAAACTCACAAATTGAGTTGAGGCACTCTTTTTATTATAACTTACAAGTTAGTTTAACTTTTTTAAAAGTTAGTTTAAAATATGAATCCATTTACATCAGCCCAATTTTGAATTTTATTTAAAGCAATTTTCGTTCAATATAATTCAAATTTTTAATTTAAAACAAAGAACAAAATCATCAAGATATAATCTTCCATGCATATCATTTTCAAAATCTTCTGCCAAGTTGTTAATTTTTATGCTGAATAGAGTTAAAAATAGAATACTACCTTGTAGTACACCCAATACTTTAAAATGTCTATAAAACAAGACATTCTGGATAAAATTTTCTAGATGTCCTTTAAGACCGATGGTGTGGAGGTCTTCTAAAATGCTATGTCACCATGTAGTATCATATGCTTTTCTAAGTAAAAATACACAGATACAACATGCTTTAAAAAAAAAAAAGCATCCTTAATACAGGTTTCCAGTCTCACAAACTGTTCAATGGACTTTTACGAGAAGCGCTGACTTCTACAGTTGACATTTACTTGGACATTTAAACTTGTATCATGTACGGAAGTACAGAATTGATATTGCATAAGAAAATATTTATAGTGATCATAGGTATGGTGTTAGGGGCACTGACATGTGAAGACCGGGAGTTGAGGCAAGTGAAGTTATTGTTTTCTTCAAGGACAACTTAATTGTGCATTGAAATAACCCGTTGTTTTTGTTTACTTAAATGTTGAGCTAAACATTTATACCATAAAAGAGCTACCGTACATAGCTCTAGTGTAAAAGTAATCGTCAACTGTAAAAGTCAGCACTCCTCGTAAAAGTCCAATAGTACTGCGGTTTTTTCTAAAACCACATTGAATATTAGTTAAAATTTTATTTGTTTCAAGAAACCATATAAGATGTTCATTTATCATCCTTTTCGTGGTTTTACATAAATAGCGTGTTAAAGCTATAGGTCGGTAATTATTAGGATATGTGTGATCCTTACCAGGCATGGGGATGGGAATTATTGTAAGTGGATTTGAATCAGGAGGTATATCGTTTGGAAGACTTGGGAGTTCTGGAAGCTCCTGCTCTTCAGTCTTCTCAGCTTTTATTGCAACATCAGCCAACTGAAGATAAGTTCATATTGTAATGTTCATTAAGAATTAAGATTTGAATTTCACCTAGAATATAAATTTGAAAAAAATGATGCCTTCTTCAGCCGACCGATTCAAATTGAAAGACAATTGAGACATGCACAGCAGAGGGAATCAACATAGGTCAAGGATGGTGCTGTTGTCAAAATAGTAGAAACATCCTCCAGTCATCACTTAGACAACCTATATATGTATAAACCCTCTCCCCACCACACACATCCAGTCTCAGAACATGTTTCGGGTAATAAATTTATGACAAAATTATGATAAGCTTCTCCTGGATCTCCATATCCGCTTGAAAATGGTGCCAAATTTCGATAATCTTGTATCTCGATCAATATTTACTAAAATGGTTCTTTAAAGGGCATTGAGGAATATACTTGCTTACGGAAATTCTAGGCAGGCAGTACCAGAACTTGATGATGTCTCAACCTTCTTCTTTTTTAAATAATATATATATATATATATATATATATATATTTTAATGAAAGGCATTGATCTTTATATAAACTAAAATGGAAAAGAGAGCGATAACGTTATACCAGTCACTGATTAAATTTTAAAAAAATACTATTACAATATTATATATACACTACAGAAAATCTATACCAGATATTGAAAAATAAATTCGACAATTATTTTATTTCGAAGTGTCAAATTTGTCAAAGAAGGCCGTTTATGCACATGTAAAAGCAAGTTCGATGACATGAGAAATGACATTCACATCAGTGATCTAAATATTAAGTCAAGTATGGACCTCGTTGATATTCAGAATGTGTCAAATAAGAATCAATGGGTCTTGCATAAATGGACATGAAAAACTGGTCACAAGGACTGAAAATGTGAAATGTTTAAAAGCACTAGACATTCCTTTTTAAAAAGATATGGTCAAACTTTGCTTTTTTCAAAGGCCAAACCCCTTGGTATTCAATGAATGGTTTCACACTGCATGTTCAAAATGTCAAATTTTGTTGTACCCGAAGAAAGGACCTGTCATAATGAATACACGTTAAATGTGAAAGTCAAAACTCCTTTAAATTAAAAAGTTGTGAGCAAGGTGAAAGTTTTTGTGGACAAACAGACACCTAGAGACAGACAGACAATGTTCAAGACAGGAACTTGATAACCCCGAAACTTTGTTTATTGGGGCATGACTTGTCAAAAATCAGTGTAAGCAAAACAAGAACTCATCTTAAAGACACACTCACTTACCACAAGTCAGCCCAGCATCTGCTCATTATCTGCAAGCATTTATAAGATAGTGCGAAAACCAAGCTGGACAAACTGGCAGTCATGGGAGACGTACAGAGTCAAAGAAAACCTATGGTCCGGCCCCTACGGATTTGCAGGTAGGGTCCAATAAAAGTTACTCTCCTATCTTCTTGCATTGTATGCATGAACAATTTTACTTATATATTTTAAGTCATCCTTCTATTTATTGCCAAGGTTTCCGTGAATTTTAACAAGAGTTTGGTTGAACCTCTCAACCATACCACTCCCTGTGTGGTGATAGGGAGAAGTTTTAGAGTGCCTATCGCCACCTAGTTGTTTGTTATTGCTTCTCATGCTTTTTTCTTTGAATCTTTGGTAAACCACTTACCTGGTGGCAAGTTTGTCAATTAAGTTTTTACACCGTGGTTCTTCAGAAGGCGAAAAAAAGTTTATTATAATTAACGACAGTAAAATATCAATCAGAAAAGCTTGCAAAAAAAAAAATAACATACCACATAATGGACCTGCAGCGAAGTAAACACATACTGCCCTTCGTCCTCTACAAATATTTCATTTTCGTCTCTGGTCACTTCCCGCAATTTCAATTCGTTAAATTATTTTTCTTGGCCCTCTAAATACTGGTCCTTCTCTCCGTAAAATGTCAGCTGTAGGTTTTGTTACATCCATCTTCCTTCCAGTTAAAATACCTCCGATCCTCTATCAGTATGTACAAGCAAGAATTATACTATAAAGGCTATATGTTAAATAATTTTCCCTCATTCTACCTCAAATTACCTTCACAAACGAGAAGTATCTGTCGAGACTGTAGCTCTACTGGTTTTAACTTACAACAAAGGTTGAGAAAAGAAGCCATTGCCATCAGACCAAATCTGTTGGAGGATTAGCTTTTAAGGTATTAGGGGTGTAATAGCCATGACTTTGAATATGACCTAATTAAGCATAGTTATAATGAACAACACTTTCGGCAATATTTCCCTTAGTTTCATGCAATTTTGTTCATACATATTTCTTATGCGCTCATTTATGTAACTGCATCCTCTCGCCACTGGTGCGCCCTATATGGATAAAGGATACACAGGTTATTTTTCTAGTTAGCCAGAGAACAATTAAATGTTTCATGTATTCAACTGTAAAATTAAGCTTTAGGATTGTAGACATTCAATTTTTTTTAGTTCAAAGTCATCAGATATGATATATGAATACTTGTAATCGAGAGAACTTGTCTGCTTTTAATGACAATTTTAGCAATATTGTACATCGATGCAGCAAGATTAATAAAGGTCAAACGACTTAGCACTGATGTGTCCTCAGTGGGGAGTTTTGCATCAAGAAATAAATGTCGGTGAAATCGGTGTTGTTTCTTTGACTATAGGGTTAATTTCTTCCTCAGAATATCCTCTCTTTGAAAGAAAGTAGGTAAATAACATTTTAAAAACATTTTTAAAACGTATTCCGTAATTAATTCTCGACTACTATTTCCTTCATTTCCCGAATGAATTGATTAAACTGACTATAACACACCATGGGATCAAAGATGTCTTCACTATTTATATTGATCAAAAATTAAACAATAATGGGTCCTATACTCCGGGTATGTTGCCTTAAGCTCTCGGGGGTTGGGGGGTGGTGATGGTGTACGCCGCTTCCCTTTTTTGGCACTCCGCCCATCACAATACCAGTGTCTACGACACTCTTTGGAGTTGTGTCGTCATCTCCAGGGCGGTAGCGCTCGCTCCTTTCGAACGCAGCAAGTTTTCGACTCTTGTGTCTGCACCATCTCTCCCTGAGATAGCACAGACACAGGGTGAAGGCGAGGGCCGGTACCAGCGCAGTGCCTCCGATTCCTAACGCTTCTTCCACTTAAACAAAATATAACATACTTTTTTTTGTTTTCTATTTGATTTTTTAGGTCACCTGAGTAAACTCAGGTGACCTATTGCTATCCGTTTTCGTCCGTCGTCGTGCGTCGTTCGTCGTGCGTTAACATTTGAACATTTTCAGCTTCTTCTCTGAAACCACTGAACCAATTTCAACCAATTTTAGCATATAGCATCTATGGGTGAAGGGGAACAAAAATTGTGAATTTCATTGTCCCTGCCCCCCCTGGGGCCTGGGGGGTGGGGCCAAACCACTAAAATTAGTGCAATCTTTGAAAATCTTCTTCTTCTTAACTCCTGGACATCAAGCAGGCAAACTGTTTGCATGATTGTAATCAGCATTTAGTCCTCTACTAAATTTGTGAAATTCATGGCCCTGGGGTCAGGGGTTCTAGTGCTAGGGCGGGGCTAAATAAGAATATAGTGAAAATGCATTATTTCTTTGAAAATCTTCTTCTCTACTCTTGGGTATTAAATAAACCAAATAAGTACATAGTTATGATGAGCAAGAGTGCTTCTACCAAAATTGTGAATTTTATTGTCCCAGGGTCAGGGATTCTTGTGTTAGGGCGGGGCTCTATTGATTATATATAGTGAAAACAGATGATTTTTTTTGAAAATCTTCTTCTCTCCCCCTGGATATCAAATATACTAATTAAGTGCATAGTTATGATAAGCAGGAGAGCCTTTACCATAATTGTAAATTTTATGGCTCCAGGGTCAAGGGTTCTGGTGTTGGGGGGGGGACTCTATTGATTTTACATTTATATGTGTCCTGGT
>PRKT01001401.1:16542-34786 GCA_003671525.1 Saccostrea glomerata | reverse complement strand
CTACTCCAAATAACAGTTTTAGTCTGGTTATAATATAATGTGGCATGCAAGTAGACTACACTAAGAACATAAAGAGACTTAATCAAGGATCATTATTCTATTTATTGCTGTTGAAAAGTTTCAATTTCCAACTGCTTAAGTACTTTTCTCTTCCTTTGCTATAAGTACAAACCAGTAGAGCTTCAGTCTCGACAGAGACTTCTGGTTTTAATTAAGAGTTTTTGATGGCTGTATTGCAGATAAAGATCTTTCAATTTGTGTTATGTAATTTAAACAAATTGATATTTTAGTGTATGATTAAAACTGAATTAGAATTAAAATTGATTATACATGTGTTAATTGTCTTATAAGCATGTTGTATAGAACTAATGCTTCCAACATATATAAACAAGTTATATCTCTTATTAGAGTGCTGTCTTTTCAGTTTTTATATGTCATTTTGACCTTGTGTTGATGTTTATACTTGTATAATTGAAGTATAACATGCATTAAGATTTGAATGATAATTGAAATTCAATGTTATAGATATACTCATATCCAAAGGTTGATCAAAAATTGGAAATGCACACTCTATCACCCCATCTACCTTCTAACCTGCATTTAGAATTGTGTGGTTGTATCAGCTGGATGGTATGGGGAAATTTGTCGTGGTGGTTGGAATTGGTACTACTTGACCTTGTGTGGTTTCTGTTTTTTAAACATCTGAGTATGGTACCCCCGGGATTCCTCGCTGAGAATTTCCAAACTAAGGTGCCGCCACAGTCCGTCACGGGGCATAGAATGGTGGTCGCTTACAGCATGTGCATCCTATGTCCTACGGTTGCATCCTATGTCCTACGGTTGCATGAAGAGTGTGAAGAAGTTCCAAGGATTGGAAAAATCTCTAGGCACTATCTGCAGTATGTTACTCGTTCGTCTCTCTCTGAAATTCTCTCCACTTCTTGATTCCTTCAAGTTATTTTTGGGACAGAAACCCCTACTTAAATACTACTCACCTGTCACGTGAATTTAATACCACCCAACGATTGGTCCATTCCTCCACTGATAGAGAGTATTCAAAATTTTTACCCCAGGGCACTTGCACTTTTTAAACATACATTAAAAGTTTTACCTTAAATTCCTAAATTGCATACCAGAAATTACCTTTAATTCTCATTAGTATTCTGAAGTGTTTAACATTACGCAGGTATAAAAAAAAATTAAATGTATGTATTATTGAAATTTTATTAGAGTTCTTTAATTTTCTCATGTGTTTTTGGATGTAATGTCTGACTCTGCCATCCAAATATTGATACTGGCGTATAGACACATTCCATCCGTATAACTTATAGTTCTTCCCACTTTCGAATAATTTGGAAATGTTAATTATTTCTAACATTGTTTTATTTGCAAAAATAATAGGGTAACTGCTTGGCCCGTTATTTCTCCGTCTGTAACTGTATGCCATTTAAGTAGTTGACAGTTTCACGATTTTCTTAAACCCTGTCATTGAAATGTGTATAAATCTACTAAATTTAACTTTTCATGTTATTCTAAAGAATTATATCCCGCAATAAAATACCAAAAAGTCTTAAAACTTACTTTTAATTTGCACTGTTCTGCTGTACACTTCCTTTCATCTCTGCAACACGTGTAACACAGTTACTGCCAAACAACAACAAAGGGCACGTAACTCCACACGACAGAAAATATAGGGTCTATTTAATTGCCTCGAATTAAAACAATACGGGTTTGTTAAATTTTTCAAAAAGTCGATTTGTAAAGAAAACATGTCAAAGAACCCAAAAATATTCACCATTTTATTGTAAAGCGCTTATTTATGTTTTTAAAATTTGTTAGAATTTTTCTTTGGAAAAATTTTCCCGCTAAAAGTCTGAGATTAAATATTTCTTTTAGATATACAAATGCGCCAATATGTAGTTATTCGATTTCAAGAACATTTGGAACTACTTTTTCACCTATAACAGTGTGCAAGGACGTAATCTGAGACCACCCGAAAAAAAAACAACCAATTTCGCATTTAGGTTAAAAATATAGACTCATCGCTCTCTCATCTTACAGAGAAAGACTGAAAATGCAGGGAAAGGCAGATAATGAGTGAAGACCAAGAACCGTAAAAATAATAGTTCTCTTCAGTTCTTCTGTAAGATAATGATGTACTTATAATTACATACGCAGCATTGTTAAGGCTTGAATAAGGGGGCGGGGCCTAATTTATACGGGAATAGTATACTATGACGTCAGACAAAAAAATGACATTTATGTAGTTCTCATTATACGTGTAATATATAGAGTATCTTTTAACGAGTGTATCTTCAGATATCAGACGAGGGGGCTTGTCCCCCGAGTCTGATATCTGAAGATGCACGAGTTAAAAGGTATTCTATATGTTTTGTATCATTGTTCTCACGCACTGAGTATAACCATGATCTATCAATATCACGCTCATAGGGCATGTTCATCTTGGCAGGCCTATGTTCCCAGGGGTATATTCCCACGCACCGCTCTATGAAAATTTCATCATACCATTTCATGACCAATGAAAAAAGAGCACGTGATTCGCAAGTATAGGGCGCTGTTTTTCTCGAATATTTCTACATCGACAGCCATGGATGACGGCTGCGATTTTTTGTTGTCCCAATTTTTAGATACGGTAGAAACGGAAATCAAAATCGAAAATTCTGTAGGCCAGTTAGGAAACCTAAACATTTCACAATTAAGCGATGTGTACCTCAAGGAAGAAGATTCTACACCTATGGACTTTCAGACTATAAATTTTGACTTGGGTATTTTCTCGCGGGATCAAAATGATGGTGACATGAAAATGGAAACTTTTGAATGTGTTGAGCCGAACGAATCACAGAATCGAAGGTTCGCTGAAGCTGTGTCGGATGATGATTTGCGGCAGCTGATTGACTCTCAGACAAATCCTAATACGCGGAGAAATACGAAATGGTGTGTTGAAATGTTTAATAAATGGCGCGCATCTCGAGAAAATGTACCTTACATGAAAGAAATGAATGCAGAAATGCTGAATTACTGGTTACAACGCTTTGTGTTGGAGGTACGTAAACAGGACGGCAGTGAATATCCCCCGCGTACTCTCTACTTCATTGTTTGTGGATTACTGCGTCATTTGCGAGAGGAAAACGTCCATAATATGAATTTTCTTGATGAACATGATCACCGTTTTGCCGTTTTCCGTAAAGTTTTGGACGCCCGTATGAAGGAATTGTTATCAAAAGGCTTAGGCACCAAAGTGAAACAAGCTGATCCAATTTTGCTGGATGATGAAGAAAAAATCTGGACTAAAGGAGTATTCGGGTCACACTCGTCTCAAGCTCTACAGTACACAGTTTTCTTCTATAACTGTAAGATATTCGGTTTGAGGGCCTTTGACGAACACAGAAATCTGGAGTGCTCCCAGTTTGAAATTGGGCAAGACGAGCAAGGAAAATTTATTCGATTTACGGGCAGATCATCTAAGACTTACAAAGGGGGGCTGAAACATCTGCAGCTTACCAATAAAGATCTAAAACATTACTGCCAAGAAGGTAAGTTGTTTCTATTAGTATATTTTAAAATTGTACTCTACTAGATCTACAGAGCTTTTAGTTATTTGTCCGGCGATCGCTTAGTGTTGATGAAAAAGAGAAATGAAATAGAGCGACAAGTTTTGTTTTAAGAGTTATCCCCCTTAGATATTGATTTTCTACAGAATGTAGGCTAGGCCTACCGGGTTCGATTATGCGCAAGGCGCCGGTTTTGATTTCCGTTTTGAAACACAGGGCTGGAAAAAAACTGCTTCGCGATATTTGATCATTTATTCTTTGCTTACAGAAAAGTAGTACATCTTAAAATTTTCTTATTTTTTCAGGTGAACGGTGTCTTGCAGATTTCTATCGTACCTATCTCGAGGCTCTCAATAATGATGGACCTTTTTACCGCCGTCCCTTAGCTGTCGCAGGTCCTGTATGCGTGCGATATGGCGAACAAGTGCTGGGAGTTAACAAACTTAAGGGCCTGATGAAGGAAATTACAGGAAAAGCAGGACTGAAGGGAAACTTTACCAACCACTCAGGCAAGAGGACATGCGCTACTCAGTTATACCACGCAGGGATCGACGAGCAGGAAATCATGTCTCGGACCGGTCACAGGTCAGAAACGGCAGTAAGGAAATACAAAAGATCAAATTCAGCACTACAAGAGCGTGTTTCCGAAGTTTTGAATCCCCCAAATGTGAAAAAAATTAAATGTGAAACAACCACTCTTAAAACGAGTGAGTGTGAAAATATTCAAGATGAAAATTTGAGTCCGGTGTGCGACAGTGCTGTTGTACCTGAAAGTGAAATTGCGACTTCCAGGGGAAATGCCGCGAGTCCAAATACCAGCTGCATTTTGAAGCCGGGCTCGGTATTTAATAATTGTATTTTTCATTTTTAACTCCCGAGTGGCTTTCTTTCAACAGTAAAAAAAGAAATCATTGTGTTTTCTTGTATTAAATGTCTTTTTTATTTTATTTGAGCACGTTTTAATTTAATGTTTTGTACATGTAACTTACACTGTAAACACAGAAATTGCAATAAAATACGATTTTTTTTCATTTCTTGCTTCTTGTCAGTGGTGTGATCTATCACAGATACATCACGGAAAACTGTTATGTATCAGGAAAAAATGAATGGCTGAGATCAAAGGAAAACCTCTCAAACAATGATACAAGTAAATTAAATAATCTGCAACGCTGAACAGTATTAGCATAATAAACAACATTATAACTTATCAATGCATTTAAAAAAAGTTGCTAGTTAATCCCATGTAGCTTGTTGTAGATAAAGCACTCGTCGCGATGAACTTGTAAACATGACGTCATACTGGTAAAAATGACGTACTTCATGTGCTGTGAGAGGCAAATTGAGAAATAGTTTATCAACGAAAAATGTGTTTTATTATTAAACGGAATATTATTTACAGATTTTAAATAGTCGATTAATACCAAGGTATAGCCTTTGTTTAGTGCGATTGTTAATTAACTACAAAGAGAATGTATTTTATTAATTATGTCGTGTATTATGTACAGGTTACGTATATTTTACATCCAGATGCCTCATAAAAAAATCGTACTTTCGCAAGGGCATACAATGCATAGATCTGAACCATTTTTTGAATATGGATAAAGGATATATTCCTTAACTTGAAAAGTGCTGCTGCTTTCTTTAAATCGTGGCCGTGAATTTATAAGTGCACAAAATATTTGGTAAAATTCTACCATATTTCGACATTGACCTATTTACTTAAACATTTAAGTATTAAAACGCGAATTCTATTCAAAGCAGCAGCACTTTTCAGAAACTACAAAGTACACAGAAACAATTAATAGCTTGAATTTTTAATTTCAATTAGGGTATGCCCTTGCGATATTGAAATTTGTTATTGACCTACATTCCGTGTACCTGCTATGCGTTCATCACGTGACTGTCCATCGATGGGACCAAACTCTACACAGTACAGAATATGTCATACCATGCTATTTCCATAAGTATTAAAGTTCTGTGATAATAGAATTGCTGAATAAAAATAAATTCAATTTTAAAAATTTCCCGTTTTTTTCACTTTTATTTTCCGTTGATTTCTCATAGTAAGCCTTAACAGTGCTGCGTATCAAAGTAGACAAAGAATGTCAGTACATGCACGTACTGCATCCTCCTTACCATATACTGTTTTATCCTTATCATGTCTTAAAATATATATTGTGCAACCTGAATAACTGCAAATGCACTCTTAATTAAGCCCGGTTTACACACTTTGCTTTTGCAGCTGCTTTGAGGACGAGCTGCACAAGAAGACTGTGTTAACTAGGGTTTAAGCACTGCAGACATGCAAGCAGACAGAATAGAACTCTATTTCAGTCGGCTTTGCAGACGTAACTGACCAATCAGCATCACTGAGAAACTTAATATAAGATAATTTCCCATTCTCAGTGTCCTCCTCATCAATAATCCCCGGGCTGATGTCCTTGTTCTCAGAAAGTTATGCAGTGCACAGCATGCCAAAACAATTCCCTTAAGTTTTTCTAATTCTAGAGGAATAGCCTCTTTAAATACCCCAAATTCACTTGTTTAAATTCCAAAAACATTTTCAACTATTCGCCTTGCTCTTGAAGTCTGTAGTTGAAAATTCTTTTGTTTTGGTCCAGATTTTTAAAGGAGTATGGTTTCATTATATAAGAAGGGAAAATCTTCATCCCAAACAATGACATACTGAACAGGTGTTTTTCTCTGTGGTAAAGGTTTTTAGGTGGAATATGAAGATCATTTGATTCCAAAGGTTGGTATAGGTTTGAATTTGCAAACACACCACCAGCACGTACTCTTCCATTGCAACCACAATCTACATATATGAATTTGTAATCAGCATCAACCAAAGCCAATAAAACTAAAAGTCATGGTACATGTAAAAAGAAATGTGCTGCATTAAAAAAATAGATTTTAAATTGAGCATAGTATAGTGGAAAAGTTCTTCACATTGAATCGAACAGGCATTGATTTAATAGGCCTAGTGCCTCATGTACAAATTGTACATGTACTAGTCATGGTTTTACTAAATACTACCCTGTAAATTATTTTTTATAGTCACATTAGCCTTTTAACCCCTTACACCTTGTAAAACTTTTATTCAGTCACTGTCGGATGAGCCTGTAACATACCGTGATACGGACCCGGACCACAATTAGCTTACATATAGACTTGTATAGTAAAAACATGTGTTTTATTTTCTTTGTAACTTTTTTAAAAATCTTCAATTTCAAAATACCTTTGACCACATGATAGAGCAATGTGTCAGATAAATATTCACATCCAGAAATAGGGGTGTTGAAAGTGAAATTCCCTAGTTATTAATAAACTTCTGACGTCATGACCTCAGTATGGCTCTCGCTTGACAAAAAAAGTGTAAACAAACCAAATGAATGCTCTTTTCAATTCATATTTCTAGGCATAATTTTTGCTTGAAATGCACCTAGCTGCATATCATTGTAAACTTTAGACACTATACTTTTATTCTATACCCCAAAAGTATCTAAAACACGTGAGCTATTTTTATTTTTATCATTGAAAGGGAGGCATATGAATTTCCTTCATGTGCTACATTTTAGCCACTTGACCTTCACCCTTTAATAGTGGCCCGGATCCTATATGCTTTGCGTATCTCATATATTTTATAGAGGGGCCTACAAGGTATTTTTAGAATTTAAAAAAAAAACACATTAGTAAAACTTGTGATTTAAAAATAGGCCTACCACACAAACATCGTATCACTCCGACTATCACATTACATGTATATTTAGGCATGCAAAATTTTTAAAATACGATCGTTTGATTTGAAATACGAAAATATTTGACCATATCAACTTAAACATGTAAAAAGTTTACAAAATATGTATCGCTTAAGTACTGCATGTTTACATGCAGTGTAGATTTTACCTTGTATACAAGTTAATGTCTCTTTTCTATTTTTAAAAAATGGGCCTTAAAGTATACCTTAATTAACGCAGAACAAATCTTTGATCATGCACACTGCCTGTCCTTTTATACCGATTCAGGAACGGGCTTATACTCTGTCGCGTGGTTTTGAATTGTTAAACATATTTATAATACATGTATTATTAACCACAAATTGACATTCCTTTGAAACCATAATTTTACTAACTCCGTGAAAATTAATCTTTATATTCAAAACAGTTTCTTTAGAAATGGCAATTAAATCCTCCCCGCTTGTAGGCGTCATCTTGGTAAGCTCAAGATGCTGTAGCTCCTTGGGGGGCATTTGAGAACATACTGGTAGAAAACCCAAACCAGTGCCATGGGGTCCTTTATACGGTGATGGCTGTACGACATTTTGTTTGATGTTTGCTTTGTTGATCTTTTTCAGAATTGATTTTTCTCTGACATCGATCATTGGGTCTTTGAAATTAAGAATGTTTTTTTTCAAGTTTTTTTGTACTAGATCTTCACTACCACATAAATGCACTCCTTCACCTGTTTTTTAATCACAGCAAAATATTGGAAATCTTTGTCATTTACAAATGCTGCTATTTCCTCAAACACTCCAAGTCCTCAACTCAGTCTTTTCCTCTTCACATCTCTCTGCCTTCTCTTAAGTCTGTGACTCTCCCTGATTTTTTTTTGGACAAATGTTCCGCTTTCTTTGTCTCTTAGCTTGTCTACAACAAAATTTGAATATCAGATTCAACCAATAATGCCAGTATTGTTAATGTTAAGGGATACATGTATGTATATTCTCTGATATGTGATACATATTTAAAATTTCTTATTATATTTTACTTAATATTTTGCTCCAAAAAGAAATAAATATGTATAAAATAACTTTCCATAATTTCTTTACAACTACTTATCTTTTTGTCAAAAATTGGGGAGCCTTTCAATTTTTCCTTTTATATAGTAAAAATGCAACATATGCTGTTTCACGAACTACTTTATTTAGACAAAAGCCACTATGCTGTGGACATAGACGTATACATGGACGTAGAGATAAAATGTAATTTTCTGCATAATGCTAGAATTCCTCAGAGCACACACATTCTCTTCGACTTGAAAGAATGTCACCTGTCCACGCGAGTACCAATTGGTATCATTTCCTCTCTCATTTAATTAAATCATAAATGAATAAATTGATAAAATATAATTATAATTTAATGTAATTCATATTCAAACCAGATTTTACAATTTTATTTGCCATGAATTCTGTAATTATGTTTCAATGCATGGACTATGACGTCAAGAGATTTCAATTTACCATTCTTTACTGAAGAAAACTTTAGATGCTGTAAAACATAATTGTACATGACACTTTGACTCAACAGAGTGTTGAAAGGAATGTTATGAGAATTCTCTAAATTTTGTACGCCCATAGCATCAGTTACAGCACAATGAGAAACCCCTGTTGACTGGATTTCTGCCTCGCAGGACTCCAGAGAAAAATTATAATTTTAAAAACCTCCAAAGTGTCGATAAAACCGGCAATACATGTTTTTATCACAATATTTCGGGACATAATGTTTTGAATAAATAATGGAATGTCAAACCGTAATCCATTGTGGCTCACAAGAATGTTCGAATTTGTGTTAGAGAGCCACCCTAAACACTTGAAGTGCTGATTTTAATCTGGTGTTGCAAGTTTTTGATACCTCCAAGTAGTATAAGCGTCCGTTGGCCACCCCCTAACACCTGCTCACCTGTCAATTATGTAAATGAAGGTCAGAGGGGTGAATACATTAAACCTGATAGATTTTAATTAGGGATCCCAATCGATAAAAGATCAAACCCTGTCTGAATGAAAATGACAAGCACTTGTTAAAAGTCATTCTTGAGATGCGACTTAGCCAAAGTGCCATTGAGGAAATGAAACTCAACACGTCAACTCAGAAATGTGAGGGTCTTAACAGAGCAGTCAGCGAAGTTTTACCTAAGCACACCAACTATTCAAGAAATGCTGAAGGGATCCTCTCAGCTGAGATTTTAAGACAAAACAACAGTCCAGGACTAGCAACATCCATGAAAGCAGCAGAGATTACATTGCCACTGTCCGGCCACACACATCAGTACCTAAAAAGCATTGACCAGGAATATGCCTATCGTAGAGAATACAGAAAGAGAAAAGCAGTTAAAAGGCGAGAAATGCAGAGAAAAGCTACGCTAATAAAACAACATGTGGCGGCTAGAAAAGGAAAGACCAAACCCAGATGCACCTACAACAAAGGGCAACTTGATCCCAAACCCACCTACCTACAGTCCAAGGGAGACAATCCAGAGGATCACACCTACTACCAGACATGAGTTGCCAGGACGAAGACAAAACGGCCCTTCTCAGGGCCAACCAAATTATTCGAAAAGATACCTACTATACAAAGTCGTATAAGAAACGTGTAAAAATTAACACCAGGCCACAACCCCCAAACTTCCACAAAAATACATAAGACACATCATACACATACGCACACATGTACATACATGCATCCATACATACATACTTACTTACTTACTTACTGATCAATATTTTTGTCAAAAACTACAAACTATAACCCCCCCCCCATCTTCCTAGAAATGACAAACCCATCAACCCCCATTTCTACTTTAGTGAAAAGAACATATTTTTACACAACATAATTTCCACTTACCTAAAATTATAAACTCCAATACACAACCTCTGCCTGCATGTGCAATTATGAGTCGGGCAAAGCCTGAATCCCATTTCCACGTGCGGTTTCCTGCAAATAAATCCATGCACATGTTATTGTAAATATTGGCCCAATCACCACTTTCTTATTGCGCCTTATTTTGGGTGGGGGAAATCAATGGATAGCTTGTCTGTCATTTCCAATAAACACCTCGTCTTTCATCTACGACTTCAAAGGGACCCCTTATTAAGAAAACACATGCAAATACACATTACAAAACAGTTTTTCTATTTGTAAAAAGGAACTATCTTCGTGGTCAATGAATGCACTAATGTGACCTCTTTCACCGACATATCTATTCCCCTGAAATATTGCATTCTGGGATGCATAATTTAATTTTTTTTTTCAATCACTCAAAAAATTTTAATTTTTATAAAAATTAATTTTAAAATGTTTAAATATTTTTAAAAAATTTTATGAAACTATTTCAAAATGCATAACCCACCTCCTGTCAAAATTTCATTGTCATATCTTTAAAAATAAATTCAGGGGGATCCCTCAAACACCCCATCATAAGGACCCGGACCACAATTAGCTTACATATAGACTTGTATAGTAAAAACATGTGTTTTATTTTCTTTGTAACTTTTTTAAAAATCTTCAATTCCAAAATATCTTTGACCACATGATTGAGAAATGTGTCAGATAAATATTCACATCCAGAAATAGGGGTGTTGAATGTGAAATTCCCTAGTTATTAATAAACTTCTGACGTCATGACCTCAGTATGGCTCTCGCTTGACAAAAAAAGTGTAAACAGACCAAATGAATGCTCTTTTCAATTCATATTTCTAGGCATAATTTTTGCTTGAAATGCACCTAGCTGCATATCATTGTAAACTTTAGACACTATACTTTTATTCTATACCCCAAAAGTATCTAAAACACGTGAGCTATTTTTATTTTTATCATTGAAAGGGAGGCATATGAATTTCCTTCATGTGCTACATTTTAGCCACTTGACCTTCACCCTTTAATAGTGGCCCGGATCCTATATGCTTTGCGTATCTCATATATTTTATAGAGGGGCCTACAAGGTATTTTTAGAATTTAAAAAAAAAACACATTAGTAAAACTTGTGATTTAAAAATAGGCCTACCACACAAACATCGTATCACTCCGACTATCACATTACATGTATATTTAGGCATGCAAAATTTTTAAAATACGATCGTTTGATTTGAAATACGAAAATATTTGACCATATCAACTTAAACATGTAAAAAGTTTACAAAATATGTATCGCTTAAGTACTGCATGTTTACATGCAGTGTAGATTTTACCTTGTATACAAGTTAATGTCTCTTTTCTATTTTTAAAAAATGGGCCTTAAAGTATACCTTAATTAACGCAGAACAAATCTTTGATCATGCACACTGCCTGTCCTTTTATACCGATTCAGGAACGGGCTTATACTCTGTCGCGTGGTTTTGAATTGTTAAACATATTTATAATACATGTATTATTAACCACAAATTGACATTCCTTTGAAACCATAATTTTACTAACTCCGTGAAAATTAATCTTTATATTCAAAACAGTTTCTTTAGAAATGGCAATTAAATCCTCCCCGCTTGTAGGCGTCATCTTGGTAAGCTCAAGATGCTGTAGCTCCTTGGGGGGCATTTGAGAACATACTGGTAGAAAACCCAAACCAGTGCCATGGGGTCCTTTATACGGTGATGGCTGTACGACATTTTGTTTGATGTTTGCTTTGTTGATCTTTTTCAGAATTGATTTTTCTCTGACATCGATCATTGGGTCTTTGAAATTAAGAATGTTTTTTTTCAAGTTTTTTTGTACTAGATCTTCACTACCACATAAATGCACTCCTTCACCTGTTTTTTAATCACAGCAAAATATTGGAAATCTTTGTCATTTACAAATGCTGCTATTTCCTCAAACACTCCAAGTCCTCAACTCAGTCTTTTCCTCTTCACATCTCTCTGCCTTCTCTTAAGTCTGTGACTCTCCCTGATTTTTTTTTGGACAAATGTTCCGCTTTCTTTGTCTCTTAGCTTGTCTACAACAAAATTTGAATATCAGATTCAACCAATAATGCCAGTATTGTTAATGTTAAGGGATACATGTATGTATATTCTCTGATATGTGATACATATTTAAAATTTCTTATTATATTTTACTTAATATTTTGCTCCAAAAAGAAATAAATATGTATAAAATAACTTTCCATAATTTCTTTACAACTACTTATCTTTTTGTCAAAAATTGGGGAGCCTTTCAATTTTTCCTTTTATATAGTAAAAATGCAACATATGCTGTTTCACGAACTACTTTATTTAGACAAAAGCCACTATGCTGTGGACATAGACGTATACATGGACGTAGAGATAAAATGTAATTTTCTGCATAATGCTAGAATTCCTCAGAGCACACACATTCTCTTCGACTTGAAAGAATGTCACCTGTCCACGCGAGTACCAATTGGTATCATTTCCTCTCTCATTTAATTAAATCATAAATGAATAAATTGATAAAATATAATTATAATTTAATGTAATTCATATTCAAACCAGATTTTACAATTTTATTTGCCATGAATTCTGTAATTATGTTTCAATGCATGGACTATGACGTCAAGAGATTTCAATTTACCATTCTTTACTGAAGAAAACTTTAGATGCTGTAAAACATAATTGTACATGACACTTTGACTCAACAGAGTGTTGAAAGGAATGTTATGAGAATTCTCTAAATTTTGTACGCCCATAGCATCAGTTACAGCACAATGAGAAACCCCTGTTGACTGGATTTCTGCCTCGCAGGACTCCAGAGAAAAATTATAATTTTAAAAACCTCCAAAGTGTCGATAAAACCGGCAATACATGTTTTTATCACAATATTTCGGGACATAATGTTTTGAATAAATAATGGAATGTCAAACCGTAATCCATTGTGGCTCACAAGAATGTTCGAATTTGTGTTAGAGAGCCACCCTAAACACTTGAAGTGCTGATTTTAATCTGGTGTTGCAAGTTTTTGATACCTCCAAGTAGTATAAGCGTCCGTTGGCCACCCCCTAACACCTGCTCACCTGTCAATTATGTAAATGAAGGTCAGAGGGGTGAATACATTAAACCTGATAGATTTTAATTAGGGATCCCAATCGATAAAAGATCAAACCCTGTCAATTATGTAAATGAAGGTCAAAAGGGTGAATACATTAAACCAGATTTTAATTAGGTGTCCTAATCGATAAAAGATCAAAGGCCATCTGATGTGTGGGGTTAATGAAGGTTAACTGTAATTAGCATATTGATGAAGACAATAGTTTGGTGGCGTATAGTTTTTTTCATCCTACATGTACATGAAGTAATTAGTATTCAGATACATGATATGAAATATTAACTCTAAGGATAGAGATAAAAAGGAAATGAGTAGATCAAAATTTGGTACATGAATAACAAGAGGCCCATGGGCCACATCGCTCACCTAAGAAGCTTTGATCATTCTGTTCTTTACCAGATTTCCCCATTGTTATGCATAATGCATCCCCACCCTACCCCACTGATCATAATTTAGACATTTTGAAATCTACACTACCCCATGATCCTTCCATGGGCACATATATTTCAGCTTTTTTGGCCTAGTGGTTCCTGAGAAAAAGATTTTTCCTATATATTTCTATGTAAAACTTTGATTCCCTATAATGGCATCGCCCTTTCCCCGGGGGTCATGATTCCTATAATTTAGAATTTACACTACCCCAGAATGCTTCTATATATATAAGCTTCACTTTTTCTGGCCCAGTGGTTCTTAAGAAGAAGATTTTCAAAGATTTTTACTATATATTTCTATATAAAACTTTGATTCCAAATTGTGGCCCCGCCTTCGCCCGGGGGTCATTATTTGAACAATTTAGAATCTACAATATACCAGGATGCTTCCACATAAGTTTCAGCTTTTCTGGCCCAGTGGTTCTTAAGAAGGAGATTTTCAAAGATTTTCCCTATATATTTCTATGTAAAACTTGATACCCCATTGTGGCCCCGCCCTTCCCCCGGGGGTCATGATGTGAACAATTTAGAATCTACACTACCCCAGGGTGCTTCCACATAAGTTTCAGCTTTACTGGCCCAGTGGTTCTTGAGTAGAAGATTTTCAAAGATTTTTCCTATATATTTCTATATAAAACTTCCCCATTGTGGCCCCGCCCTTCTCCCGGGGGTCATGATATGAACAATTTAGAATCTACATTATACCAAGATGCTTCCACATATGTCTCAACTTTTCTGGCCCAGTGGTTCTTGAGAATAGATTTTCAAAGATTTTTCCTATATATTTCTATATAAAACTTTGATTCCCCATTGTGGCCCCACCCTTCCCCCGGGGGTCATGATTTGAACAATTTAGAATCTACACTACCCCAGGATGCTTCCACATAAGTTTCAGCTTTACTGGCCCAGTGGTTCTTGAGAAGAAGATTTTTGAATGACCCAACCCTATTTTTATCTTTTCTTGATTATCTCCCCTTGCGAGGGGATTTGTCCCTTCATTTTTACAATTTACATTTTCCTTTACCCAAGGATGCTTTGTACCAAGTTTGGTCAAAATTGGCCCAGTGGTTCTTGAGAAGAAGTCGAAAATGTGAAAAGTTTACAGACGGACAGACAGACAGACAGACGGACGAACGACGGACAAAATGTGATCAGAAAAGCTCACTTGAGCCTTCGGCTCAGGTGAGTTAAAAATGAATGACACAGAATTTAATGAAAATTACAAATCAACATTTTGAGAGGAAATAATTCTCTGATGTTAACCACCCCCCACTCCCTCTTTCAACATACGCATACATCTAGACCCTCCACCTTTCACACATGTTATTTTTAAAGGAATATTCTAGTATTAAGGAAAGTATCTGTGTGAAAATGCAATTCACATCATATTTTGGAGAGTTTTATTCTTATAATCTTACACCTTTCAAATTGAAGATTTCTTTCTTCCTATAATTTTTGAGACACGGTATAATAAATTTAAATATAATTGAAGATGAAGATTCAGATTCTTTTCTTGAAAGGTAATATAATTTGACATGACGAAATACTCTGCCTAAAATTCTTAAAGAGAGTTTTTATAATTTCAGAAGCAATGTCCAATCATGTGATTTATTGGTAAAGATGTTTCTTATAAAAGATCCATTTCAACTCATTTAAGTCAGTGTTCCCATGACAATTGGAAGATGACCGAGGAAAAAATAAAAGGATTGTACCTGACTACGACACAGTGGAAAAGACTATTGCAGATCATTCCATTAATTAATGACACTTTGAAAAAGTTTCAGTAATTCTGTATTAAAGAAAAACAATAGCTTTGGATACTCTCTATTTTTTAATTTCATTAAAAAAAACATTTGTAATTTTCGGTCTTCGTATTTCTTTTAGTTTTGGATCTGTAATCTGTGAAATGAAATAAATGAAGAATAAATGAAATTCAGTTTACTTCGGGAAATGACGTCCTCCTCCTGCTCCCCTACCTCACTGAGGTCCCTGATATGAAGAAAATAAATGTTAGTTACAAGAAAAAGAAAAAGTCACTTGCTATGATTATTATTTTCACCTGTTCATTTTCAAGTACATTCTTGAATGATATATATATATATTTATTAAGGATTAATTGTTTTGAAATAAACAAGAGGCCCATGGGCCTTATAGGTCACCTGAGCATTATGCAACAACTTTCCAATGACTAAATTTGATTCATGTTTTAAGCCAGATGCTACAGCATTCACAATTTTGAAAGAGGCACCATTGATCATTATAACAATACATTTAGCAGTTGCTTAGTTTGGTTACTTTAAAATACCCAAAGACAGGGTAGGGAGGGGGCAAAAAATGCATGTCAACTAATCAGTAGTGCCCCTTTCACACATGAACCCCTGTATTAGGACCCTTGCTCATCATAACTAAATAGGTATGTTCACCTGTGTAATACCTAGGAGCAGAAAGGAAAATTTTCAAAGAATTCGTGTATTTTTACTATGATATCAATAGAGCCCCGCCCAAACACCAGAAACCCGACCCTGGGGCCATAAAATTCACAATTTTGGAAGAGGCATTCTTGTTCATCTTTACTATATACTTAGTTAGTTTATTTAATACCTAGGAGCAGAGGAAAAAAATTCAAAGAATCCATGTATTTTCACTATATAATCAATAGAACCCCGCCCTAACACCAGAACCCCTGACCCTGGGGCCATAAAATTTACAATTTTTGTAGAGGCACCCTTGCTCATCATAACTATGCACTTAGTTTATTTATTTAATACCTAGGAGCAGACAAGAAGATTTTCAAAGAATTCATGTATTTTAACTATATAATCTATAGAGCACCACCCTAACACCAGAAGCCCTGACCCTGGGGCCATTAAATTCACAATTTTGGCAGAGGCACTCTTGCTCATTATAACTATGCACTTAGTTGGTTTATTTAATACCCAGGAGCAGAGAAGAAGATTTTCAAAGAAATAATGCATTTTTACTATATACTTATTTGGCCCCACCCTAGCACTAGAACCCTTGACCCCAGGGCCATGAATTTCACAATTTTGGTAGAGGACTCAATGCTGATTACAATCATGCTAACAGTTTGACTCCTTGATGTCCAGGAGTAAAGAAGAAGATTTTCAAAGATTGCACTAATTTTAGTGGTTTTGGCCCCACCCCTCAGGCCCCAGGGGGGCAGGGATCATGAAATTCACAATTATTGTCCCCCTTCACCCATAGATGCTTTGTGCCAAATTTGGTTGAAATTGGTTCAGTGGTTGCAGAGAAGAAGCTGAAAATATTCAAATGTTAACGGACGACGCACGACGCACAGACGCACGACGACGGACGAAAACAGATAGCAATAGGTCACCTGAGTTTACTCAGGTGACCTAAAAAAAAAGAAAGAAAACTTACAGGGGAATTATATCCGACTCCGAGCTGCGATATGAAAAGAGAAATAAGTGTAAGTACAGATCATGTGTGTGAAGGAAACAGGATTTTTTAACACTTAATTTCTTGTTCTTAATTTCTTTTGTTTAATCTCTTCCTGATGTTTGATAATTGTGAAAGTCACTACTTACTTGGAACCGATGAAGATAGGCTCCTACTCGTTACTGAAATTGTTAGATTTTATACAATTTAATTAAAAAAAACAATAAGAAGAATTGACAAATAACGGTAACCTGGAAAAAGAACAATCAGAGAATGTGTTGTTTTTTTAATTATTTTTTTTTGTTTTCTACTGAGACTTAATTATAAGACAATTAATATCTATATTTGCTTTTGATACTTTGAAATTAAAAAAAAAATATATATGGACGGGAGAAGATAATGATTGTTCTAACCTTATTGGGGACACTTCCCATTTCTCGAATAGTGATTCACCCACAGTCCTTAAAATGATAGAGAGGATGAAAGTGACCTATTTTTATAGAAAAAAATGTAATTCTCCATTTAAGTGTGAATTATAGTATATAAATGTTAAAATGTACAAAGTGAAATTTACTCATTGATAAGCGACCTTGGCCGGCTGATGAGAAAAAAACAAGAAATTTAAGATAAAGGAAAATATTTTATATAGACTAAACGTTTATAGACAACTGATCAAAGAGAAGTTTCTAACCAAAGTTTGGGCCTTTTTGGTGCGCTTGGAGTTTTGAACCTTTAAAAAGTAATGAAAAAGTCGATGTATATGTAGCTTGTGACACCGATTCTCTATGCTCTTCTCGTCTATATTAATAGAAGCCGGAAGTTAATCAGTGTGTGAAAATTAAAGATAAACAAGGGCACCGCTAAGCGGAGCATCCCCTCGCGGCAGGAACATCACTGGTAATGGCAATATCTCGTGAGAGATAAATTCTCTAGAGTAACGTTAAACATGTTAAAAATTGATAGTACAACATATTTTCTTTAATTTCCCTCTCATGAATATTTTTTTTTTTACAAAATGCAAAGTCCAAAGCGTCTTGGTTTGGGGGGGGGGGGG
>PRKT01001400.1:62261-86479 GCA_003671525.1 Saccostrea glomerata | reverse complement strand
TAAATGCCACTACATCACACAACTATTTATCATTACACAAAACAACTCATTTCCACTAAACCACAGAACTCATTACAACTACCCTACAAAACTCATTTTCACTTACCACAAACCTCATTACTATAACACCGAACAACTCATTACAACTACACCACACAACTCATTGGTACTATATTACACAACTCATTACAACTTCACCTCAAAACTCATTTCACTACACCACACAACTCATTACACCTACACCACAAAACTCATTAACACTACAGCACAAAACTCAATACTACCTCACCAGACAACTCATTACTACTACACAACACAACTCATTACCACTACACCACACAACTCATCACTAATACACCACACAACTTATTACAACTACACCACACAACTCATGATTTCTTCACTGCACAAATCATTACTACTACATTTAACAGCTCATTACTACTACCCTAGAAGACTTATTTCCACTACACCACATAACTCAAACTCGTTACACCACAAAACTCATTACTACTACACAACACAAGGCATTACCATTACGCAAAACAACTCATTACAACTACACCACACATCTCATTACCACTACAACACACGACTTATTATAATAACAAACACATTCCATTACAACATTACACCAAACAAATCATTAACACTACACTGCACAACTAATTACTATTCCACCACTCAACTCATTACTACTACACTACACTACTCATTACTACTACACCATACAACTCATAACCACTATACTACACAACTCATAACTAATACACTATACAACTCATTACTACTACACCACACACCTCATCACAACTAAACCACCCAACTCATTACCACTTCACCACACAACTCATTACTACTACACCAAACAACTCATTTCTAATACACAACACAACTCACTACTACTACACTACACAACTCATTCCTATTACACAAGACACTCATTACCACTTAACCACACAACTCAATATCACTACACCACACAACTTATTGCTACTACACTGCACAACTCATTCCTAATTCACCACAAAACTCATTACTAATATTCCATAAGAAACTCATTACTACTACACTACACAACTAATTACAACTACACTATCGAACTCATTACTATTACACTTCAAAACTCATTACCACTACACCACACAACTCATTTCAACCACACCACATAATTCAATAAGAGTGCAACACATAACTCATTACCACTTTACCATACAACTCAATACTACTATACTACACATCTCATTACAACTACACCATACAACTCATAACTTAAACACCACACCACTCATTACAACCAACCCACACAGCTCATTACTACTACACTACACAACTCATTACTACTACACCATACAACTCATAATTAATACACCACACCACTCAGTACAACTACACCAGAAAACTTATTAGTTTTTCAATATACAACGTATTACAAATACACCACGCAACTCAATATAACTATACCACACAACTCATTCCTACAACACTACACATTTCATTACTTTTACACCACAAAACTCATTATTATTACAGCAAAAAACTTATTACCACTACACTTAACACTCATTATGACTACACTACACAACTCATTACTATTACACTAAACAACTCATTCAAAATGCACCACACAACTCATTACCACTAAAACAAACAACTCATTACAATTACACCAAAAACAAGTCATTACAACTACACTACAGAACTCATTTCTACCACACCACTCCACTTATTGCTACTACACTACACAAATCAGATCTACTACACCACACAACTCATTACTTGTTCACCACAAAACTCATTACTTACTCACCACACAACTCAATACCACTACACTACTCAACTCATTAAAACTACACTATCGAACTTATTACTACTACACTTCACAACTCATTACAACCACACAACATAACTCATTTCCACCTGAAGACACAACACATTATAATAACAACATACAACTCATTTCCACACACACCACACAACTCATTACAACTACACCACACAACTCACTACTATTATACTTCACAACTAATAACTACTACACTACAAAACTAATTACCACAACGCCTACCAATTTATTAAAACCATAAAACATAATTCAATACAACCACAAAACACAACTCATTAACATTACACAACACAACTCATTGCCATTTAACACACAACTCATTATTATAACACTACACAACTCATTACAACTACACATCATTACCTATTTCCACTTCAACACAGAATGCACTATTATTACACATCACAACTCATTACCACTACACCACAAAACTTATAACCACTACGCACAAAACAAAAACTCATCGATAATCAGCTGAAATCATATTAAGACAAACTATAAGCTACATTCACTTCCGGTAATCGGGGTCTAAATGTTATACAGTTATTTTATTGGTTGCTAAGTTAAGCAACGCAAAAGTGAAAGTAAAGTCATGGCATTGACAAAATCGCAACAAAAGATTCTGGATAAGGATAAAGTATAATAAGTACCTAAAATATATAGTATGTATAAAAATGTTACCAATTATTTTTCACTTGCAGATTATTTCAATTTCATAAAAAATATTTTGTCCGTAACCGCCAAACCGGAAGTGACATAAAAAACACAATTTGATTTGCGTTAAGAAATATGCAGGAGATTTTTTCTATCATAAATCTTCTTCTCAAGAACAGCAAGGGCATTATTGTCCCCCGTTTTTGGGGACAGGGATGGGACATCAAATTTCATTTGTCTGTCAGTCTGTCCATCTTATTGACAGTATGTGCATTTGTCAATAAATTTAACCTTGGTCATAACTTTTGAATAATAAGAGATAGGGCTTTCATATTTCATATGTACATTACCACAAAACTTTCTAAATTTATATACTATGATTTTTTTAATCCAAGTGAGACCTTGACCTTAAAGTTTTACCTACTTTCTAAAGAATCAAAAATAACATTATTTTAGATTGATCATTTTGAAAAAGAAAAAGATAGAACATTAAAATAATACATGTATATTGCATGTGAAAAGACTTTTCTAAATATATCATGACTCTTGACTCTGTGATTTTGACCTAGAAGTTTAGCCTACTTTTCAAATATATCTCCTTTCCTTGTAACTTTTAATTGAAAAGAGATAGAACTTTCATATTTGACATGTACATTACCTGCAACAAAATGTCTCCGAGCATGCTATGATTTTTTCCCCTTTGACCTAATTTTCAAAAATTGACATATGATGGGGTGCATATTTGACACACAATCTGCCATAAATTATGGCATCCCATTCACTAAAACAGAGAAAACAGAGGACCACAATTCTTTGAATTTGCTTGTATAATCTTGATAATTGGAAACATCCTCATATGATGTAGATTCAAGTTTTTTATGCCGCTATGATTAGGAATACATGTATAGTTTTTGTCATGTCCGTCCTCCACCCTTCCATCTGTCTTTCCATCAGGCTCAAAGAAATTATTCTAGATATTCTTATCAAACTTCATATGCTGATAGATATTGAGGAGAACTCTGCAACTGCATCAACATTTTTTTACCTTGACCTTCCTTTGACCTTGACCTCACTTTTATTCAACTAGTGTTAAGCTCAGATTAAAAGATTCTATTCAAGATAGTCTAATCAAACTTCATATGTTGATGCATTCTGATGTAAACTATCCAACTGCAGCAACATTATTTGACTTTGACTTTTCCTTTGAGCTTAACTAAACTTTTCTTTATATTAGTGTTTAGCTCAATTTTAGAGAAACCATTCAAGTTGTGTAATGAAACTTCACATGATGATACATACTGATGTAAGCTTTATGATAATGCTACGTTCTTTTTTACCTTGACCTTTCCAGTGACTTTGACCTCACTTTTCTAAAATTAATGTCTAGATCAGTTTTGAATAAACAATTCAAGATATATTTATCAAAATTCATATGCTGATACATACTGCTGAGAGCTATTAATGCATCAACTTATTTTGACCTTGACTTTTCCTTTGACGTTGACCTCACTTTTTAAAATTGGTGTTTATTTACGTTTTAAATAAACCATTAATTATATTTTTATCAAATTTCATATGCTAATAGTAAATTCATACTGATGTAAGCTTTTCAAGGGCAACAACATTTTCTTTGACCTCTTTTTTCTTAAAAAAAGTGTTAAGCTCAGTTCCATTAAATCATTCTAGACATTTTTATCAAACCTAATATGCTGATATGTTTTAGTGAGAGCTATTCAACTGCATCAAAAACTTCACCTTGCACAATCCTGTGACCTTGACCTCCCTCCTCTTTAATTTGCATTTTGCTTAGTTTTAAAGAAATAATTTAAGATCATTTTTATGTTTAGCATGCATTTATACATAATTTGGTGAGAATTTATTATCTATATCCAATTTAATTAGATTTTAGTTTCAATTCTAAAGAAACTGTTCAAGATATTTTCATCAAACTTAATTTATACACTAATATAAATTTTCATGTAGCATTAGTAATATACCGATACATCCGGCAGTGCATTCATGTCATATAGATAATTTCTAGTTTTTCAAACCATGACCACAAAAGCTAGGGTCAGACCACAATTAGGGATCAGTTTTACATAGGAATAAAAGGAAACAAACCTTAAAAAATCCTCTTATCAAGATCAACAAGAGCATGATTAATATGGAAACATTCTCAAGAGGTGTAGATTCAAGTTTGCTCAAATCATGACCCCCTGGGTTAGGGAGCGGCCATTTTTTCCTGCCTCTATTTGCCATCCACATGAAAATGCAAATTTTGAAACCATTTTACACATACACAAAACAAACCGATCATTTTCCAAATGATCATAATTTAAGGCTAATGAATGAAATATTAGGGAAGTTCTTGGAAGCAGGGTGATTACGTAAACATATCAAAAATTAAAAAAACAAAACAAATTTTGACCCCCATTTAACCCCCCGCCCAGCAAAATCAAAATACCAAAACCTTTCTGCACATCTCCATGACACCACCAACCATCTCTTAAAGAATGATTAGGCTACAGAGTAAAATGTAGGAGGAGTTCACAGAAAATGGGTTTTTTGTGAACGTCATAAAAAACGTCATTTTTTGACCCACATTTGACCCCCCGGGGCAAAATAAAAAATCCATCACCTTACTGCACATCTACATGACACCACCAACCATTGCCCATGATTAGGCTATTGTGTAAATGTAGGAAGAGTTCAGGAAAGACGGGGCTTTTTGCATAAAAAACGTCATTTTTCGACCCCAATTAGACCCCCCGTGGCAAAATCAAAATTACGAAACCTAACTGAACTTCTACATGACACCATCAACCATCTCTTAAAAGATGGTTAGGCTACAGAGTAAAATGTAGGAGAAGTTCAGGGAAGACGGGGCTTTTTTTCATAAAAACTCATTACAACTAAATCACAAAACTCATCACCACTATAACACACAACTTACTATTTTAACACCACACAATTCATTACCACTACACCAAACAATTCATTACAACATACACCATACAACTTATCACTACTTAACCACACAAATCGTTACTACTACACTACACAATTCATTAATATTACACCAAACAACTCATTACAACAACAACACAAAACACATTACCACTACAACACATAAAACATTGTTATAACACAACAAAACTCATAACGACTACATCTCTTAACTCATTATAACTACACCAAACAACTCATAACTACTACACCTCTCAACTCATTACAACTACATCACAACACTCAATATAACTACACCACACAGCTCATTTCCACTATACCACAAAACTTATTACCACTACACCAAACAATTCATTACTAATACACCACACAACTTATTACCACTATATTACAGAACTCATTACAACTACACCGATCAACTCATTACTATTACACTACAAAACTCAATATAACTACACTACACAGCTCATTTCCATTATATCACAAAACTTATTACCAATACACCAAACAATTCATTACTTATATACCACACAACGCATTACCACTACATTACAGAACTCATTACAACTACCCCTCACAACTCATTACCACTATATTACCACTACAACACATAATCATAACCCGTCACAACTCATTACCACTACACCACACAACTCATTTACACTACACCACATAATTCCTAACTACTACACAACTAACTATTTTTACTAATACACTACAAAACTCATTACTACTACACCACACACTTTTGCCACTAAATCAAACACTTCATTATTACTACACTACACAACTCATTAATATTAGACCAAACAACTCATTACAACTATACCACACAACTCATTAACAACTACACCATCGAACTCACTACCACTACACTTCACAACTCATTACCACTACACCACACAATTCATTATAACTGCACCACATAATTCAATGCAACTACAAAACACAACTCATTATCCGTAACCACACAACTAATTATTATAACACAACACAACTCATTACCACTACACCACACAATTCATTACAACCACACCACATAATTCAATACAACCACAAAACACACAACAGTTATCATGATTACACCACACAACTCATTACAACTACACTACACAACTCATTACAACTACACCATCGAACTCACTACTACTACACTTCACAACTCATTACCACTACACCACACAATTCATTAAAACTGCACCACATAATTCAATACAATCACAAAACACAACTCATTAACACTACACAACACAACTCATTGCCATTTAACACACAACTCATTACCCTTAACCACACAACTAATTATTATAACACAACACAACTCATTACCACTACACCACACAATTCATTACAACCACACCACATAATTCAATACAACCACAAAACACAACTCATTAACACTACACAACACAACTCAATACCATTACACCACACAATTCATTACCCTTAACCACACAACTAATTATTATAACACAACACAACTCATTACCACTACACCACACAATTCATTACAACCACACCACATAATTCAATACAACCACAAAACACAACTCATTAACACTACACAACACAACTCAATACCTTTACACATCACAACTCATTACCCTTAACCACACAACTAATTATTATAACACAACACAACTCATTACCATTACACATCACAACCTTTTTGCCACTTCAACACAGAACACAATATTATAACCCCACACAACTCATTACCCTTAACCACACAACTAATTATTATAACACCACACAACTCCTCACTACTACACAACTAAACTCATAACTACTACACTACACAACTCATTAATATTAAACCAAACAACTCATAACAGCTACACCACACAACTCATTACCACAAAAACACACATCAGTTATTATTATAACACCACACAACTCATAACCACTACACTTCACAACTCATTACCACTACATCACAAAGCTCATTACAACCACATCACATAATTCAATACAACCACAAAACACAACTCAATAACACTACACAACACAACTCAATATCACTACACAACACAACTCATTGTCCCTAAACCACACAATTCATTATTATAACACTACACAACTCATTACCATTACACCACAAAACTCATTTCAAATATGCCACACAACTCATTATTACTTCACTTAACAACTCATTATCACTACACTACACAACTTATTACATCTATACAAAAAATTCATAACCACTACCACCATAACACACAACCCATCACCACTTCAGCACACAACTCATTTCTACTACACAACACACACTCATTACTACTAGAACACATAATTCATTTCTTCTACACCACACAACTCATTACAACTACAACACACAACACATTATCATAGCACCACTCAGCTCATTACCAATACAACACACAACACATTATTATAACACCACACAACTCGTTGCAACTACATTAACCTACTCATTACAACTACACAACACAACTTGTAACTACTACACAACACAACTCAGTAACCTTTTTTACCACACACTTCATTACAACTACACTCCACAACTCATTACAACTACACCATACTACTCATTACTAATGCACCACACAACTCATTACAACAACACCACACAACTTATTACCACTACACTTAACTACTCATTACAACTACACCACACAACTCATTACTACTACACTACACAACTCATCAATATAACACCATACAACTCATTACAACTACACAACAAAACTCATTACCACTATAACACACAACACATTATCATAACACCACACAACTCATAACTGCTACATTAATCAAATAATTACAACCACACAACTCAACTTTTTACTACAACATCACACAACTCATTAATAATACAATACACTAATCATTAATATTACACCAAACAACTTATTACAACTACACCACACAACTCATTAGAACTACAACACAAAACATTATTATAACACCACACATTTTAAACAACTCATTACTACTACATCACACAATTCAATATCATAACACTACACAACTCGTTACAAATACACCACATAACTCAGTACAAACTGAACACACAACTCATTACCACTACACCACACAACTCATTACTACTACTCTACATAACTCATTATTACTGCACCACACAACTCAATTCTGGTACTCAACATAACTCATTATTACTACACCACACAACTTATTATCACCACACCACACCACGCATCACTTTAACACGACACAACTCATTACTACTACACCTCACAACTAATTACAACTACACAACACAACTCATTACTTCTACAAAGCACAACTCATTATTACTACACCACACAACTCAATTCTGGTACTCCACACAACTCATTACTACTACACCTTACAACTAATTACAACTACACAACACAACTCATTACTTCTACAAAGCACAACTCATTACTTGTACACAACACAACTCATTAATATAACACCAAACAACTCATTATTACTACACTACACAACTCATTACAACTTTACCACCCACTTCATAACAACTACTCTCCACAACTCAATACCATTACACCATACTACTTATTACTAAAACACGACACAATTCATTATAACTACACCACACAACTCATTACCACAACACTAAACTACTCATTACAACTATACCATACAACTCATTACCACTACATTACAAAACTCATTAATATTACACCAAACAACTCATTATTACTACACCACACAACTTATTACCACTACATTAATCAACTCATTACAACTACACAACATAACTCATTATTACTAAACCACACAACTCATCACTACTACACTGCACAACTCATTAATATTACACCAAACAACTCATTCAACTACAACACACAATGCATTATCATAACACCACACAACTCATTACCACTACATAAACAACTCATTACTACTACATCACATAATTCAATATCATTTCACTTGATAAATCATTACTTATATACCACATAACTCAGCACAACAACAACACACAACTCACTACTACTACACCACACATCTAAAATTTGCTACACCACATAACTCATTACTTCTACACCACACAACTCATTACTTTTATACAACACAACTCATTACCAATGCACCACACAACTCAATATCAATACACCACACAACTCATTAGTGCTACACTACACAACTCATTCCATCTTCACCAAAAAATCCATTACTTATACAACACACAGCTCATTGCCACAACAGTACACAACTCAATACAACTATACCACACAACTCATTTTAACAAAACCACATAACTCTTGAGCTGTGTGTTGTATAAGTAATGGATTTTTTGGTGAAGATGGAATGAGTTGTGTAGTGCAGCACTAATGAGTTGTGTGGTGTATTGATATTGAGTTGTGTGGTGCAGTGGTAATGAGTTGTGTTGTATAAAAGTAATGAGTTGTGTGTTGTTGTTGTACGAGTTATGTAGTGTATTAGTAATGAGTTATTAAGTGTAATGATGTTGAATTGTGTGTTGTAGTAGTAGTGAGTTGTTTATGTAGTGGTAATGAGTTGTGTGGTGTTATAATAATGCGTTCTGTGTTGTTGTTGAATAAGTTGTTTGGTGTAATATTAATGAGTTGTGTAGTTTAGCAGTGATGAGTTGTGTGGTGTAGTAATAATGAGTTATGTTGTGTAGTTGCAATGAGTTGATTAATGTAGTGGTAATGAGTTGTTTGGTGTTATAATAATGTGTAGTATGAAGTAGTGGTAATGAGTTTTGTTGTGTAGTTGTAATGAGTTGTTTGGTGTTATATTAATGAGTTTTGTAGTGTAGTAGTAATGAATTGTATGATGTATTTGTAATGGGTAGTTTAGTTTTGTGGTAATGAGTTGTGTCGAATATTAGTAATGTGTTGTGTGGTGCATTTGTAATGAATTTAGTGGTAAAGTGTTAATGAATTGCGTAGTGTAGTAGTAGTGGGTTGTGTAGTGTAGTAGTAATGATTTGTGTTGTGTAATAGTACTAAGTTGTGTGGTGTAGTTGTTATGCGTTTTGTGATGTAATGGTAATAGGTTTTTTTGTGTTATACTAATGAGTTGTGTGATGTAGAAGTAATGTATTCTGTGGTGTAGTGATATTGAGTCGTGTTGTGTAGAGGTAATGATTTGTAGGGTGTAGTATTCATGAGTTGTGAGGTATATTGGTAATAAAGTGTGTAGTGTAGCAGTAATGAAGAATGTGGTGTGGTGGTAATGAGTTGTGTGGTGTATAGTGGTAATGAATTGTGTTGTGAAGTTGTAATGAGTTGTGTAGTGTAGTAGTAATGAATACAGGTGGTACAATAATGAGTTGTTTGGTATATTGGTAATGAACTGTTTGATGTAGTGGTATAAAGTTGTGTGGTGTAGTGTTAATGAAGTGTATGGTGTGGTTGTACTGAGTTATGTGGTTTTGTTAAAATGAGTTGTGTGGTATAGTTGTATTGAGTTGTGTACTGTTGTGGCAATGAGCTGTGTGTTGTATAAGTAATCACCAAAAAATCCATTACTTATACAACACACAGCTCAATACCACTACAGTACACAGCTCAATACAACTACACCACACAACTCATTATAACAAAACCACATAACTCAGTACAACCACACCATACACTTCATTAACACTACACCACACAACTTTATACAACTACATCAAACAGTTCATTACCACTATACCAAACAACTCATTATTATACCACCTGTATTCATTACTTCTACACCACACAACTCATTTCAACTACACAACACAATTCATTACCACTATACACCACACAACTCATTACCGCTACACCACATACTTCATTACTACTTCACTACACAACTTATTACCAATACACCTCACAACTCATGAATACTACACCCTACAAATCATTGCCTCTACACAACACGACTCAATATCACTACACCACAGAATACATTACTTCTACACCACACAGCTCATTAGTATAACACAAAAAACCTATAACCATTACATCACAAAACTCATAACAACTACACCACACAACTTATTACTACTACACAACACAACTCATTACAACTACACAACACAATTCATTACCACTATACACCACACAACTCATAACCACTACACCACATACCTCATTACTACTTCACTACACAACTTATTATCAATACACCTCACAACTCATGAATACTACACCCTACAAATCCTTACCTCTACACAACACGACTCGATATCACTACACCACATTACTTCTACACCACACAACTCATTATCATAACACAAAAAAAAACCCTATTACCGAAACTGACAGAAAGTAGTTTCCTATTGCTTTAATTGAATAAATTTTAGAGATTTAGATAGCAATATCCGTTCCCTTTACTGTGTGAATAGACAGCAGAGTGAGAGAATACAACCTCAATTTCACTATAAAGTGGCCAGTCTGCAGCATGCTGAGACCATCAATCCCATGTTGAAATTAATTAAAACTGAAGATAGGGTATCCCCATAGTAACTGGATCAGGCAATTCTATGGAGAATCCCGTGATGTTTTTATCAGCACTGAATAAAAATGAAGTTATTTTTTTAATAACGACAACTTCTTTGACATTAATTTCCGCCATATTTGATAACATGGCAGCAAGTGTGGTTTTCCTTTTCAGATTTAGTGTGACAAATTCAAGCCTAAAACACGTGTCCTTCAGCATTGAATGGCTCCTGTATTTCAGCTTGTAAAACTAATTGTCAGGGTGTATTGATGGACTGTTTGTTGTTTCTGCGACAAGGGATATTAATGTGACTTATATAATGTCATAGAAATAATGTAACAGTTGCTATGCTTTTTTTTCAAATTGCACGAGATTTCTCATAAACGAAGCATGGTTATAGCAAATACTTAAGGGTAGCTTGAACTACTTTTTGTGGTCATAATTCATTAAAAATGTATCCAGTTAATTTTATTTTTAGCTTAAAAGATATTAAAAACGTGTATTTTGCTCGATGAAATAAGGTTAAACTTGTCTTTTGTCTTATGCAAGAGGGGTTTAACAAACGAACACGGATATCTTAAACCATGGATATGTTAAAGCATAGAATTATATAAAGCAGATTTCTCTGCTTTATATGTATAGTTAAAGTTACTTGAAAGTATTAATCACTTTTTCGTGTATGTTTCAGAATTCTAATAATGGACCGGGCGGGGAAGGGGTAGGGTGGGGCCACAACAAAGGGTAACGATTTTTAGGATCAAGGTGATTAAGTTTTGTGGCCATCCATGGCTTCTTTTTTTGAAAACATGCTTATGGCTTTGGTCCAGGGATATGAATCTAACCTTGAAAGTAGTTTTATTCAAATAAACGCGTTGTTTTATTTGATACGTTAATTACTTAGTCTCTTTATTGCATTATGCACCCATATGGGTCAAGCAATACAATCCATCATAAAAAACAAAATAAAAGAGAACAATGAAGTATATATACAATAGACGTATAGAAATTTTTTCCCTAAATGTTACACCGATGTTTTATTTCTTAATTCTAATGATTGTTTTATAAAAGTGCTAACAGCCGGTATAACTTCCAAGTTTTGGACTAAGTATATATTCAAGTTTCTGTGTAGGTGATTTAAGGTAAATAAGGAACAATTATCTTAGCTGCAGAACTGTAGCTCTCTGCTTGAGAAAATTCGTACAGATACTGATGAAGCAGAGAGCTATATATCCAAACGTTGTAAAAACCTTCGATTTACGCCGCCGATATTTTGTAGCTTCTTTAGGTATTTATTTCGTATAGTTGAAGCTAAACATTCCTGTAAATAGTATTGTAATGTCGGTTTAAAAGAGTTCCATTTCGACGTCCGTAATCACAAACAGCCAGTTGTTAGCGCTGAAAGGGAAGTTAATTATCAGGAATTGAAGTTAAATGTAATATGACTAATTATTTTAATTCCTTTTTTAAAGGGGGGAAAGTACAAAATACAAGAAAAACTATCCGAATGGATCGACAAAAAATCGTCGGCGTAAATCGAAGGTTTTTACAACGCTTGGCTCTGTAGCTCTCTGCTTTATCTGTCCGAATTTTCTCAAACAGAGAGCTACAGTTCTGCGCAGAAGGATAAAACGTACGCTCAACTAGGACCTTACGTCCCCTTACTCAGTTCACAACTATCGGGCATGTCTACTCCGCTACAAAATATAGTGCGTTGGTAACGTAAAGTGAAAATAGAATAAATCGTACTACTGTGAAGCCTCTACAGTGTAAAACAAAAAAAATGTATTTTTGTCAAAGGATTAATCATTTGATATTTATTAAGAAAGATAGGGGGAGAGCAAGATATATGATATATTTAAGTTTAACAGCTATATATTACTTTAGGTGACCTGTGGTCTCCTTTATGATTTTATTATTCCATGTAAGGTTATAGTACATGTATCTATTAAACACAGTGCCTAACCTCTGATCTCCTTACTAATAAACCAGATCAAGTGACTTCCAGTCTCTGCATTCGTAGATCTCTAACAAGCAAGGGAGGAGAAGTATCAAGTGCATTACCCCCCCCCCCCCCCCCCCCTCTCCCACCCCTTCATTTCACCGATCTGAATGGAATAATATTTGGTAATAAGTTATATAATTTGTAGAACTACTAAACACGCCACAATTTTGAAATTATTGCCCTTAAAAACCTTTCTGTGGCATTCTAATAAAGTACAACAAATAATTACCTTTGTCTAATTCGTACACTACATTATAGGACATAAGATATCCCTATTGATGTTTAATATATGACTACCGCTTGTTTTCATAATCTTTATACGGACACCAGAGGTAAAAAAAAACTGGAGGTCATTTTATGGTGTACATTATAAGGGGAGCAGAGGTCACCTTATATTGTACATCATAAGGGGAGCAGAGGTCACCTAAAAAAGTACATCATTAGGGGAGCAGAGGTCACCTTTTATTGAACATCATTATGGGGAACAAAGGGCACCTTATTTTGTACATCATAAGGGGGACCAGAGGTAACCTTATATGTACATCATTAGGGGACCAAAGGTCACCTTATTTGCACATCAATATGGGGACCAGAGAACACCTTATAAGTACATAATCATTAGGGGAAGCAGATGTCACTTTATACATCAACAGGGGGTCAGAGGTCACCCCATGTTGTAGATCATTAGGGAGACCGAAGGTCACCTTATATTTTACAACACAAGTCTGGTCCAGAGGTAACTTTATACAGCTCAACGCACTTTTTAAAACTCAAATGGTTTTTCGCACAAATTAATTAAGGTAACATTTTTCTTGCAATAAAAATTAAAATTATCGATGTTCAGTACGAGACATATCCATTATATTATTAAATATTTCATTATCTTAAGGAGGAATGCCACACCAACCTTATGAGTCAACCTTTTTAAACAAAGGTTTCAGCACTGAAAGGCCGACATTAGCTCTCAATTATTTTTTTATGAATTTTTTTGTATTTTTTCAAAGAAAATGAAAAAAATTATTTACATCAAAATAAGACGATTTCTTGTAAAAATTTTGCTGCAAATGAATGCATCACATTAATATCTAATAAAATATGCAAAGAAAAGCCATATAGATATTAAAAAAATCTAAATAAAAAAATATTTATGAAAATAAAACACATAATTTGTGAATATTTTTTAAACCTATGGTAAAATTTTCTTACAACCAGTCACAACTGGGGAGACAATGTTCATTAATTATGTTTATAAAAGACCTGCAAATGAATGCATCACATTAATATCTAATAAAATATGCAAAGAAAAGCCATATAGATATTAAAAAAATCTAAATAAAAAAATATTTATGAAAATAAAACACATAATTTGTGAATATTTTTTAAACCTATGGTAAAATTTTCTTACAACCAGTCACAACTTGGGAGACAATGATCATTAATTATGTTTATAAAAGAAATTGAAACAAAATAGCGAAATTTTAGAGAAATTAATTTTTTTAATTTTGGCCAATCTCGATTAAAATTAAACCGATCCCGACCATAATTGTACAATTATTGGAAATAAATAACATTTCCTCAAGAACACTAGTCTGATTAGGTGTAATAAGGGTTAGAACATTATTAAACTTGACTATACTATAAAATAGATTTATTCATTGTAAATACATGAATAGGCAATAAATTAGTAGTTTATTCATTTTGTGTTAATTTTGATCGGGATCAGTTTTATTTTGATCGGGGTTAGGTCCTAGCCTAGTACCCGAGGCCTTCCGAGTGCAAGCAAGGCATCGGGTACTAGGCTAGGTTAGGTCCAAATATGAAAAAAATTAATTTCTCTAAAATTTCTCAATTTCGTTTCAATTTCTTTGTAAAATATGATTGAAAAACATTTTCTCCTCAGTTATGACTCTAGTTTTATGGTGTTTTTAACCATAGGTTTAAAAAATATTCACAAATAATGTGTTTTATTTTCATAAATATTTTTTTATAAAAAAAAAATCAAAAAGTCTAACCAGCCTTTCTTCACATATTTTATTAGATATTAATATGATACATTCATTTACAAAAACATCTTAGTTGGGTATAAATTATTTTTTTTTATTTTCTTTGAAAAAATACAAAAAAAAATCATATAAAATAATTAAGAGCTAATATCGACCTTTCAATGCTGAAACCCTTGTTTAAAAAGGATGACTCAAAGATCTTGGCACCCTAATGATGTACATGTACATATGAGGTGACCTCTGGTCCCCGAAATGATATACAATATAAGGTGGTCTTAGGTCCCCCTTAATATATGCATTCAAAGGTTACTTTTGCCCGCCCGTATTTAATTTAAAATGTAAGGTGACCTATGATCCCTCTAATGATGTACAATGTAAGGTGGCCACTGGTCTCCCTACTGATGACCTCTGGCCCCCCTATTACTTTCACATTCATTAGAAAGTCGATCTGAACATGTATAAAGTTATAAAATTAATATGATTATTTTGGAGTAAGACAATGAAAAATGTCTATCATATGAAATTCAATCAATATAATATAAGGTGACCTGAGGTCTCCGTATTATTGATATTAAAAATTCAATTTCACTTTTGTGTCTTTAATGCCTGAAGAGTTCCTAAAATGTTTTATTAATACGCAAAATGACGAACTATTTGCGGGGGACATGAGGTCCTAATTGAGTGAACGTTTTATCCTTAGAACAATTATGATATTATCTAACATAGATTTTACAACTTTATTCCTTGCTTGTTTATTCAAGTTACCCTATAAAAAGAAATGAAATTCATCATTAATAGCATTACATCAGGGACCTATATGTTAGTATATAGGTCCCTGATTACATGTAGTACATTATCTTTGTTGTCGAGGTATTTTCTTATGCCTACCAGTTTCTTTTGTTAGGCAGTGGTCACTTGTTCGAAATTTAGTTAGCATCATTCTATTCTTAAAACTATTTTCAAGCACAAGATACTCTTCTATATTGACGTTGTTTTATTTTATTGTACAAGTAAAGTTTTGACTTTTCTTTGAATTTAGATACCTTTTCCATAGTTTTATCTTTTTCAAGTCTTTACAAACAATGGCAACAAGATTGTTGAATTTTAAATTCCATCAACTGATTGTATATATCTCAGTGTTCTTTACTTGTAAACAAAATCTGACTGGATGAATTGGTCTTACACGAGGAAGGAGTAGCATTTTATACAATTACTTATTTACCGGTACTGAGGGACTTCTAGAGGTAAACAAATGTCAAAATGCTGTAATATATCATAGTTTTACATCACTGTTCTTCATTATTTTAAAGATAACAAAATCAAATAAATAATCAAATAAATTAGATAAAAAGTAAATTATTGAAATAAGTAAATATTCATCTCCTGCAGTAGGTCTGAATCCAGTCCAGGTATTTCTGAGCTAACTGTTGGTTGTATTTGCCTCGACCTAGTAGGTCAGTGGTCGACACTGTATCCACTTCATTTATCAGCAAGACTTGTCTCTCATTTTCAAATTTGGTTTTCTTCTGTTGATTTACCAGTGACTGGTCACTGAGTTGATTGTGTTCCTTAAAACCTTTGTCACATGACTCACATAAAGCTTGAAATACATACCTCCTAAAAGATAAAGAAGCAGAGTTTAAACAGGTACTTGGTCAAAACAAAGTAGTCTGACATTTTTTAGTAATTGGCCACAACTTTCTTTTCCTCAGTTCGAAGATAAGGTATGAGGCTAAAGGAAACAATCATTGTATGTATGTTAAAAGTTTTCTAAAGTATTTACAGCACAATAAAGATTAAACTGTGATTCTCTCGAATTGCAGCAGACTTGATCAAATAAAGTTTAACTCTTTTTCAGAATTTTAAAGATCATATAGCTATTTAGTATTTATTAGATAAAATTTTCTTTGACTACTGTTAAAATAAAATCCCAAAGTGGCAAAGTCTAATCTGGATATCTATGAATGACTTTCACCTACAATCTATCCCTGACCTTCTTATTATATTGAAATTCATAGTATAACTTTATTAATGAACTACATCATAAGCACATTTACAACAGAAATCTTAATCACAGGCACATTGACCAAACTAGTAAAACTGATATCTGTCTAGCAATAAAATAAAGTGCCACGCCACAGCATGATACGCCCATCAAAAAAACCCCAATTATCTTAAACAGTTTAGAGTGCAAGAAAATCATGTCAACCTTGATTTAAAGATTTCCATGTTTTTTCCATTCCTTAAAATTTTTTGGGTTATCCATCCCCTGTGGTGTAGGCATTAATTATAACAAATATATTTCATCATTGATAGATTTTTATACTGGTTAAGTTGAGATGTCAAATGCCCATCATACTACCGGTAAACAATATCAAATAAGTCTTAACTACTTAATCTATACCAAATTAATTTTGAAAATAAAAGGCTGGTCATCAAATGACATACTTAGTATGCTATAAACTGACCAACAGTTCTTCTGTCTACCGGTAATTCCAAAAAGATACAGATAAGACTGCTTGATCAGAGATTGAGACAGCTAGCCTTTCTACAGTGAACTCATTAATCTTTGACTACCTGCTTGTCTACTCATTTCTCCCAACAGATAAATTGATGTGCACTACCTATCATAAAACATTTTTTAAACATACAAATCAGCAATGATTTTTAAATTTAATGTCAGACAGGTTTTAATATGCAATTATATATGGACAAATGGACATGCGAAATTGACTTTTCACCAAAGGACGGGGAAAGCTGTCAACAAACGGACTTGAAAATGGAGTGGAGAAAACCCTCATTTTTATCATAAATCATTTGATAATAAATGTGAGCATGGAATTAGTAGATAATGATGTTCATATTGTATTAAGTGTGTAATATGCTTGGAAAAATGCAGCATGTTTTTTCGAGCGTTTTAAAAAATCGGCCTATTAGAAACACACTTGTAGTATTTTTGTAGTAAACCATAATGCAACTCATTGAGCTGATTGGTTGATTTGTCAGTCATGTTGGTTCCCCATTTAACCTGTAAATTTCTTCCGACGTCACAGAAAATAGTTCTCGACCTGTTTCATGCAGTTCTTGCTTTACATCCAAGAAGTTGGTTTTCAATGATTAACAGTACTGGTATCAAATTCAGAAGCCCTTTTCATAATATTTTCAAATGACCTACTTTTATGTCAGACTTGTGATTGTAACGTCAGATTTCAAACTCTTTTTTTAACTATCAGTTGCATTCGATATTTTTTGTCGATAAATGGGCTGACATGTGTTGAAAACCAAGCGTCGCATCCTTATTTTCAGTCACTTTTTTAAGGATTAATAAGCATATTAAGATCGTTGCTAGGGACAAAGTTTGTCGCAAGTAAAATCTTTTAAAAAGTTCGATATTCAATGAATGCATTCATGATAAGCACTAAAATTTGTCATCTATCATATGAGATTCTTAAGTTAAAATCTTATGCAAAAACTTTGATTTTTGTGAAAAGAGCTACTGAACTATTTTACATTACCTATGGTACCAAAGTGCTTCATGACCTGGATAACATTTAATTAGATCTGAGATCAGGTGCATTTCCTTTTGAATAATGTTCCTGTAATTCAGTAAGTATTGTTCAGATAGTTTCTCTGCCTGTTGGGATAAACACTTCAATAAGAATTGTCTGTAATGTAATCCACTGTGATCCGAGACATGTTTCTTTATCCAATCTTCTGTTGAATGAAGCTCACCACAGACAACCTGTAAAGGAGAACAATCCAGACATATCATTCTCACTGAGAGAATCCAGGTATCTGTCCAAAATCGCTTCCAAATTAAAACATGTTTATCCTGTCATCTTTTGTACATGTATTTATGGGATGTATTCTATGAGTCTAATATTTGACATAACCAGCTCATATCGTTGATATAAACATTTTACCTACTTTTGTGCACCAGAAAATTTATTTTCATATGTGCATTAACTGTAACAATAAACTTTAAAATGCTTTATGATATTTGGCCTCATAACCTTGAAGTTTGATGTGGTTTTCAGAAAGTTTTCTCTTGGTCTTAGACCTAATCAGAAGACTCTAAAAGTTGGAAATAATTCTCTGAAGATTGGACGGTTTGGGCTTTACTGTGCCCTAAAAAATTAATGTTCTTAAAAAGTTATAAATTGATAGATGAATAGTACAATTCTCTGTCATCTTTGCACTTTCAGTGAGGTGTGGCATTCTCAAAGCTACATAATAAGCACCTCTCAAATTCTCATTGGTTAAGAAATTACTAAAGCCTACTATGGGTATTAAGTAACCAAACTAAACATGCTAAGTGTATATTTATGATGAGCAATGGTGCCTCTTTCAAAATTGTGAATGCCATGACATCTAGTTTAAAACCTGAACCAAAGTCAATCGTTGTAAAGTTGTTGCATGATGCTCAGGTGACCTATGAGGCCCATGGGCCTCTTGTCTTAATTTTTCATTGGAAATTACAGTTTAAAAACAGGTTTTTCATCTTTTTTTCATACAAATTGATGAAATTATGCCCCAAACATCTTAGTTGACTAAGCTTAATTAAGTTATAAAGCATCATGAAAGGAATTTATTTCTTAAATTTGACAAATCTGTAGGCACCTTTCATTTACTAGATATTGACCATAATCTTCTCATTGTTTTAAAAAAAATTGCTGATGTTAAGCCCCAGTCACACTGTCAGGATTTTAGATCACGGTAAGCTACGATTTAGGGATCCGTGAAAATTCTTAGACATCCGCAGTCAGTCCGTTATTATTACCGTGGTGAGCCCTGTTAACTCGGATTACTCCTGATCGATCCGTAAATTGCTACGACTGTTTTGAACTGTTCAAAACAGTCGTGGAAAACTGCAATGAAACTTCGTTTCTTGTATATCGTAGTTAACCCGTACTGTATGCCTACCATTACCGTGGGACCACCGTATAGACTTTTTGTGATGTATCGGGGTTATCCGTGATACGTAAGTCTACGCTTTCTCAAGGATTTCGACGACTGCAGTAGGGAAAATATACGATTATACAAGATAATCCGTATCTAACCGTAAACCCCGCAAATTTTGTCTCGGTTCTAGTTGGAAAGCGACAAGGAAACACTACAGAGACTCACGAATAATGACGGCGAAGCGTTTTTTCTTATGTTGTAATTACGGCAGCAGTAAGGGTTGTGACGTCTTATCATGTGTTTTAACGGCAATTTTAAGATTGGATACGATAGCTTACGATCTTTCAGTTATTTTTCAAACATTTTTGTCACAATTTTTGCTTGTCATTGTTATCTGTTGTTCATGACTGTACACATGACCATGAGCACAGGATTCGGCTTCTAAATCTGCACCCATAGTTGAACAGACAGAAAGCACAGAACTACATTCTTATGACACATTAAGCAGTTTCTATGAAAGTATTAGGAAGGATTACCTGCAACACGTTCAATCCCAGCTAATGAAAACAAAAAGGTCTCACTTTGTACTTTCAAATGACCTTATTGCGTTTTCCGTTATTTCCCGATCAAATTAAGGAGCACACGGCGGATGTGACCGGTCGCTGGGGGCTGCTCCCTCCACCTTGGCAGTTGTATTGTGTAATAGTAATGAGTTGTGTGGAGTAGCTGTATTGACTTGTGTGGTTAAATGGTAATAAGATGTGTGGTCATGTGAGTTGTGTGGTGTAATGATTATGATTTGTGTGGTGTAGTGGTAATGAGTTGTTTAGTGTAATGATAATAAGTTGTGTGATGTAATGGTAATGAGTTTTTGGTTTAGTGTTAATAAGTTGTGTGGTATAGTTGTTATTTGTTTTGTGGTGTAGTGGTTATGGGTTTTTGTGTATAAATGAGTTGTGTGTTGAGGTGATTATTAATTTTGTGAAAAAGTTGTAATGAAGTGTGTGGTGTTGTGGTAATGAGTTGTGTGGTGTAGTGGTAATGAGTTCTATCGTGTAGTTGTAATGAGTTGTGTGGTGTAGTAGTATTTAGTTTTGTTATGTTGTAGCAATTAGTGTTTTAGTAATATTGAGTTGTGTGGTGAAGTGGTAATGAGTTGTGTCTTGTAGTGGTGTAGTGCTGTGTTGAGGTGATTATTAATTTTGTGAAAAAGTTGTGATGAAGTGTGTGGTGTTGTGGTAATGAGTTGTGTGGTGTAGTGGTAATGAGTTCTATTGTGTAGTTGTAATGAGTTGTGTGGTGTAGTAGTATTTAGTTTTGTTATGTTGTAGCAATAAGTGTTTTAGTAATATTGAGTTGTGTGGTGAAGTGGTAATGAGTTGTGTCTTGTAGTGGTGTAGTGGTTATGAGTTGTGCGGTGTAGTAGTATTGAGTTGTGTGGTGTAGTGGTAATGAGTTGTGTAGTGTAGTAGTAATTAGTTGTGTAGTGTAGTGGTAATGAGCTCTGTTTTGTGGTGGTACTGAGTTGTGTGGTATAGTGTTAACGAGCTGTGTGTTGTCGTGGTCAGCTTGTCTGAGTATACAATTAGAAAACTGATCCTCAATATTTTGTTGTTTGGGTTCAAATTTTCAAATTTACAGTTTGGGAAAATATGTTTTACCCAGAGATATTTTCCACAAAAAGTGTCATTATTTTATAACTTTCAGTAGTGATAATTTCAATTTAAATGCTTTGATTTCATAGATTTGAATCTTTTGGAGCTCTGTACACCTTGTTTGCCAATCTTCTTTGAAATATTCGTTTCAACCTGCATTTTTAACAATCTTCTCAATCAATGGAAATTATGTCTTGCAACTAAATCTATAATTTGGATACAAGTGAAATGAAATTTTGTTTTTTAATTGTAATATTAATTGCATTAAATCAAAATGAACTACAAAAAGCAATCAGTTTAGTCGATAAAAGAAATTAATATTATGCGCAAATTATCAATTTTTAAACTAAAAATATCAAATTATTATCATTTTCAAATAATTCACAAAATCTTCATACTTCATATTTACTGAGAAATCTTACTGCTCTGTCCAACGAACTGCAACTCTCTCTCTTTCCCTTTTTGGAATGATAATCCCTATGTCTTATTGTCCCCCGCTTTCACGAAAGCAAGGGGACATTAAATCTTATTCGTTTGTCCGTCTGTCCGTCCGTCACAAAACTTTAACCTTACCCATAACTTTTGATCAAGTGGAGATATGACTTTCATTTTCCACAAGTGTATTCCTTGTGACAAGATCTTTCTTTGAGTACCACTAAATTTGACCTTTTGAACTTGACCTTGTTTGACTCCCTTTAACATAAAAAGTTTGGAGTTTGACCCCTTAAACACAAAAATTCCGAACTTTTACTTTGGTCATTACTTTTGAATGGTAGAAACTACGACTTTCATATTTTACATATGTATTCTTTGTAGCAAGGCATTTTATTGGATGTCAACAACCTTGGCCTAATTACCTTGACCTTTGAGATTTCAATAATTTTAAAAACACTTTAACCTTGTCCATAACTTTTAAACCGTAAGGGATAGGGCTTTTATACTTCACATTTGTAATCCTCGTGAAAAGACCTTTCATTGGATACAAAGAACTTTGACCATTTGACCTAGGAGTCTGGTCTACTTTAAAAAAAAAACCTTGACCATAACTTTTGAAGGGTTAGGGCTAGGGCTTTCATACTGCTTATATGTATTCCTTGTCACAAGATCTTTCATTGGATATCAAAAACTGTGACCCTGACCTTGGAGTTTGACCTAACTTTTTAAAAACTTTTACCTAGGCCATAACTTTTAAACAATATATTCCAGGACTTTCATCTATGCATTCTTTGTGGCAAGACCTTTCATTAAATACCAACAACTTTGACCTTTTGACCTCGGAGATTTCCGTACTTGTGAAAAAACTTTTACCTTGACCATAACATTTGAATGATAAGGGCTGGGGCTTTCATACTACATATATGTAATCCTTATGCAAAGACTTTTCATTAGATACCATGAACTTTGACCTTGGAGTTTAACCTACTTTTAAAAAACAAACCTTGACCATAACTTTTAAAGGGTTAGGGCTAAGGCTTTCATGTTTTACACATTTAATCCTTGTGACAGGACATTTCATTGGATATCAAGAATGACCTTGGAGTTTGACCTACATTTAAAAAAAAATGGGTAATAATATTTTTCTATTTATACAAAATTTTATTCACATAAGTGAATGGGATTGGGCAGCAGGCAAAGCCTATTTTAGCCCTCTCCCTACAAGGTCAAAATGAACACACAATATATAGATATAAAAATAAATAGACACACATAGTAGCAAAAACAAAAGAACAAAAACAAAAGAGAAAAAAAAAGTAGAAAGAGAGAGAGAAAAAAAA
>PRKT01001400.1:14766-61627 GCA_003671525.1 Saccostrea glomerata | reverse complement strand
AAGTCAAATTTTGAAAACTTCCTGAAATGTGCTGAATTCAACAAATTGTATGAGAAATATAAATTAACAGAAAATATTATAGTGTCAAAGCAGTGTATTCACAATTTTTGTTTTTATGACGTCAAAAACTAGTCCGATTTTATATCCTTTTTCAGAAAGAGGACAAAATGGACAAAATTTCAACAATTTTAGCTTTAAAATCAATAGAGCGCAAGTTTGTTCAGGAACAATATTGACATATTTCATTGATATTATCATTCTACACATTGTATCAAAATATTGATCCTTAACACACATGCGCTCGGTGACTTTTACTCAAAATATGGACGAATATGTACATTTTTCTGTAAAATTCATAAAAAACTTAAATTGACGTCATGTTTGTGACGTCATTACGTACATATGGCGTCATATTACTTACTATGAAAATATTCAGTGCTTTGAAGTCAGCATATACTCCCCTGTTTAAGAACTTAATTAAATACTAGTATATCTCCATCGAAGATTGATTTGGGGGGCAAATATTGCTTATTACCGAATAAAGTTCTTTGTAGAAACAAGTGCATGTAAATATAAGGAATAACTGTCAGCTTTTTAGGTCACCTGAGTAAACTCAGGTGACCTATTGCCATCCGGTTTCGTCCGTCGTCGTGCGTCGTCCGTTTTCAGCTTCTTCTCTGCAACCACTCAAACAATTTCAACCAAATTTGGCAAAAAGCATCTATGGGTGAAGGGTAATAAGAATTGTGAATTTCATGATCCCTACCCCCCTGGGGCCTGAGGGTGGGGCCAAAACCACTAAAATTAATGCAATCTTTAAATATCTTCTTCTTTACTCCTGGACATCAAGCAGTCAAACAGTTGGCATGATTGTACATGTAATCAGCAATGAGTCCTTTACCAAAATTGTGAAATTGATGGTCCTGGGGTCAGGGGTTCTAGTGCTAGGGCGGGGCTAAATAAGTATATAGTGAAAATGCATTAAATCTTTGAAAATCTTCTTCTCTGCTCCTGGCTATTAAATAAACTAATTAAGTACATAGTTATAATGAGCAAGAGTGCCTCTACTAAAATTGTGAATTTTATTGCCCCAGGGTCAGGGGTTCTGGTGTTAGGGTGGGGCTCTATTGATTATATAGTGAAAATACATGAATTCTTTGAAAATTTTCTTCTCTGCTCCTAGGTATCAAATAAACTAAATAAGTACATAGTTATGATGAGCAAGAGTGCCTCTACTAAAATTGTGAATTTTATGGCCCCAGAGTCAGGGGTTCTGGTGTTAGGGTGGGGCTCTATTGATTATATAGTGAAAATACATGAATTCTTTGAAAATTTTCTTCTCTGCTTCTGGGTATTAAATAAACTTACTAGTAAGTGCATAGTTATGATGAGCAAGAGTGTCTCTACCAAAATTGTGAATTTTATGGCCCCAGGGTCAGGCGTTCTGGTGTTAGGGCGGGGCTCTATTGATTATATAGTGAAAATACATGAATTCTTTTAAAATTTTCTTCTCTGCTTCTGGGTATTAAGCAGATGAACTACCTATATGGTTATGATGAGCAAGGGCCCTAATCTTCCAGAATTGTGAATTTCAAGGCCCCAGGGTCAGGGGTACCATAGAGGGGGGAGGGGGACTGTATTTATATACTGAAAATGAATGAATTGTTTATAATCTGCTCCTTGGTATTAATCAAATACTTTTGAAAAGCAAGGATGCCTTTTCAAAAATTGGTCAATGTGTGGATCTAGGCCGAAGGGTCAGGGGTTCCCGGTTCATGTGTGGTAGGGGCACTACTAATAATTGCTGAATATTACTGATTAGTTGAAATGCATTTTTTGTTCCCATACCCTGCCTATGGGTATTAAGTAACCAAACTAAGCAACTGCTAGGTGTATAGTTATAATGATCAATGGTGCTTCTTTCAAAATTGTGAATGCCATAGCAACTGGCTTAAAACATAAATCAAATTCAATCACTGGAAAGTTGTTGCATAATGCTCAGGTGACCTATAAGGCCCGTGGGCCTCTTGTTTGGTTTCATGATGATGATCAAGCGATTGGTTTGAGTGATAATTTTATGCCTTCAGCGATAATGCAAATCATCATGAAACCAAATACTATTTATTAGATGGTTGTCCCTAAATTGACCCTGTTGACAGCTTAAACATGTAGTGATATACTTGTAAAGAGGATGGGGGGATAAGGGGGGCGAAGTGCCTATAGTGCGACGGATAAGAAGTGAAAAAATTTAATCTAAATTATATGTAAATTTTATTTGATATTTCATCTAATATTAAAGTATACTTAATGTAAAATCTCTACAATATACAAAATTCACACAAAGACTGAAAATATTTGCCTATGAAAAAGCATACACACACTAAAAAGAACAAAAACGATCATTTTCTCATACTTTATCAATTTTTTTTTCAATATGAGCGGGTCTTTCCTCCATTTCTAAAAAGAAAATCCTAAAAGTTTGCAATAAGAAATACATTTTTTGGTTTACAAAAACATGGAGCGAAGACCCACTATACCTTAAAAGTATACTTTTATGACAAAACATTTGCATCTTTCCGAGAAATACTTCAAGTCCCTTTTTTTCAATATGAGCGGGTCTTTCCTCCATTTTTAAAAATAAAATCCTAAAAGTTTGCAATAAGAAATACATTTTTTGGTTTACAAAAACATGGAGCGAAGACCCACTATACCTTAAAAGTATACTTTTATGACAAAACATTTGCATCTTTCCGAGAAATACTTCAAGTCCATTAAATCAAGGGTCATATCACAAACATGATTTAAATGCCGCAATTCATCAAGAGTCATGTAGCGTAGAGGTTAGCGCGTTAGTCGGACTTCCGGTTTGCTGTCAGCCGAGAGTGCACGGATTGATTTCGTGGAGCTGATAGTAAGTTGGTTTTTGTTTAAATGTGTAACAGGAAAGGAGAAAATGTATGGCTGGACCGGGAATCGAACCCGGGACCCCTGTATCTCCAGTCAGGTGCTCTACCAACTGAGCTATCCAGGCCGATATCCACGACCCAAACCATTACAAATGTAAGTAGTTAGCTTCTAAAAAGGAGCCCAGTTGATTGGTTGTATATAATTTACTGTACATATAAGACATTGTAAGCTGTTTCTACCCGTTTCTTTGACTTTGAGTCAATAAACAGCAGGATGGCTGCCACGTCGAGTGGTGGCCATGAGGGCGGATCTCAAAATAACACGAACAAAGTGAAAAGATTTTACTGTCGTGGAAAACACAATAACTGTAGATGTTTTAGATAATGGATTGGTTAAACCTGATAATATCATCAAATTTGTGCATGAGCATTGTGAAGTGGGGTCAATGTTCGCTTGTGTTCCTAGATCTGGGAACTTGTATGAAATCATACTGGACGGAAGGGCTCCTATACAATATCTCTTGGAAGGTATTAAAATCGGGAATAAAACATTTCAGTGCAGAGAAATAGTGCAAAATTCCGTAATGGTGAGTTTTCTTCATCTTGCTGCATACATTGAAGATGAAGAAATAGAAGACACACTAGCGTCTATGAAAGTAGAAATTCTATCTCCAATCACGTGAAGTGTTCTGCAGCTTGCCCGGACTTGGTGACTGCTTTCTTCAGCTTTCCGAGGTTGGTGTGCATGCTGTCGTACCAGGTCTTTAGTTCCATGGGCATACGTTCCATCTTTCTTGCCTGCTCTGTCCACAGCCTGTCTTTCGCTGCCGAGTCCTTGTAACCAGCCAGTCTTTTGGAGTATCTTTGAATATCTTGATGTGCTTTCCTTGCATGGACGCCTTTAGAATTTTGAAAGAATTTTTTTTTAATGCTCAACTTTGTTTGCGGCCGACTTGATGCTTTGCATCAATTTTACTTGTTTAAGTATTGTTTTTAGTACAGGAGGACTTATTAATACCTGCAATTTACTGAACTTGTGTATTCAAATCAAAAAGGAAGTATGCATGTAACCGTACATGCATACATAAAGGAACTTAAACTTTTTGTTCTTTATAAATGTTTTCTTCATGAACCGAACAATAAAATATGTTAGAATTTAATTCATTTTTTGTTTTCTTTTTTCTCAGATTTTCCCTTTGCATTAATGTAAAGCTACTTACAATGCATTACTTGTTGATTGTAATCTTATGAGATATCGTGAAAACATGCATGTATTAATCTAGCTCATATGGTATTTAAAGGGCTTTTATCAGTATAATGTACATGTACTAAAAAACTAGTCTAACCTTATCAAATATAGTTTGCTGTTTCAATTTTAAGGACAAATGGCCAACCAGTGAAGAGAAAATGAGTTGTCCTGATTGAGAGCAAATAAGATACAAACTTTCATTAGCCCAAAAATGATGTTTACCTACAATTGAAAGAATACATTGGCCCAACAATGGCTCAATAATATATCCGCTACATTGGCCCAATTATAAGCCAACAGTTGGTCTGATTAAGGGCAGATAAGCAAATTGCTGTTGGCCGAATATTAAAAACTTTAACCTGTTCACTCGTCCAGAAAAAAGTAGGTCAGATTCAGGATCTCTTCAGCAAGTCTGGTAGTATGCATCCTAAAATGTATCATCCATGCAAGTTTAGTCATTATAGGGCTCATAGTACATGTACCTTGGAAATGAAACCTGCACCAAAACCTTTAACCTGTTCACTCAACCGGAAAATGTAGGTCAGATTCAGCATCCAAAGTAAGTCTGGTAGTGTGCATCATATGATGAACCATCCATACAAGTTAGGTCATTATAGGGCTCATTGTATCTTTGAAATGAAACCTGCACCAAAATATTTAACCTGTTCACTCAACCGGAAAATGTAGGTCAGATTCAGCACCTGGAGCAAGCATGGTAAAATGCATCCTTAGATGTATCATCCATGCAAGTTTAGTCACTATAGTGCTCATAGTTACTTGGAAATGAGACCTGCACCAAAACCTAAACCTGTTCACTCATGTGGAAAATGTAGGCCAGATTCAGCATCCGAAGCAAGCCTGGTAGTGTACATCCTTAAGATGTACCAACCATGCAAGTTTGGTCAACATAGGGCTTATAGTTACTCGGAAATGAGACCTACACCAAAAAATACACCATAATTGTTAACCTGCTCCAAAAACATTAACCTGGTTATTCCTTTGCTGAAATTGCAGCATCTGAAACTTTGACTGGTACACACTAGAAACACCCTTCATGCATAGAAGTACTTAAAAAAAAAAACTGCTCTGAAAAACTTAACCTTAACCGGGGACGCCGAAACTGATGCCGAGGGAATTATATAAGCTCCCCCAACCTCTACCTCTAAATCTACAATTTATTTCACAATGAAATTGAAATATAAGGAATCACTGTTTAGTTAGTATAGTATGCCAGGGACATCAACAATAGTGGGAAACATGGGATAATTTATGCATAACGGGCTTTGCCCGTTATTCAAATTATCCCATGTTTCCCACTATTGTTGATGCCCTGGCATACTTAATACTAACTAGACAGTGATTCCTTAATTAAAAAGTGTACAAAATTCACTTCTTACCATTTATATGCTCCTCAAACCAAACTGTATCCCAACCTTGGTCCTCATATTTATCTTGTATATATCTCATAGCAATTGTTTTACCACATCCAATGGCGCCTATACAAATAACAATGTCAGATGTTTCCAACAGTGCCATGGCTAATTTGATGTTCTTTGTCACAGCTATTCCATTTTCAACAGCATAGTTCGTCTTCAACCTTACAACTAAAATGAAAAGCAAAAATTCATAAATACATTGACATTTTATCATTTCAATATTTTTTCATTAAAATTCTAAAATTGGTGAATAATTTAAGTTTTATCTTTGTATATTATAAATAAATACAATTCCTACTTTGAATTTTCTGTTTCGATGCATTACATTCAGCTTTATTGGAACTAGCTGAATCCCCTTCTTTAGAAAGAGCTCCAAATTTATCACTCATTCGTCCATACATTTCCTGAAGATATGGAACATCAACTTGATCCTCGCAATACAGATTCCACAAAATATGGATCCTCTCCATGTCAGCTCCAACAGAATGATCCTCATCCCTAGGCTTATAACCCCATCCTGTTCCAGGAGGTTTTATATTGTCACAGAAATTTATCAACAAGGTAAAAACAATCCCTATGTCTAAATTGTCATAGTCCTTAGTATCATTTACATTTTCCAGAACCTTTAACAAATGCTCGCCAAAATGCTCATTTATGGATACAGAGTAAATTATTATATCTTCTTTCAAATCCCACACCTTAAGCCCAGTTTTCAAAATATGAGTAAGGCAGTGTGCAAGTCCAAGAATTTTTGAAAGAATTCTCATTCGTTCTTCATCGGCAATCGTTGAAATCTTTCGCACAGGCTCTTCTACAATTATCAAAATATTGAATCAAAACAGTACTTTCATAATTGCAAACTTAACTTTGAAAGGTTATAGAAATAATTGATAATTGATTTTTAATTTTCAATTTTGCGGTAATAAGTTTAAGAAAAATTTCTTTTTTTCTTTTGACTGCTGACCATAACAAGCTCAAAAGTCCATTGGAACAATACAAATTTGGAACAGAGCATACATGGAACCCTAAAATTCTCAGAAGTGGAATCAGAAAGGGTTCTAGATGGATGGACGGACGTAAGACCACAGACATTTGTTTCGGAAATAAATTTGAATCCATAGTATAATGAAAACACAAGGTATCTAACTCCGAATTATACCCAGTGCCCCCTCCTCGGAAACGCGCTCATTAACACTTTCAGAGAAAAAGCACTGGCAAACTGTTTATTACCATTGTCTTCTACACAACCATATATGGCATATATGTGTTTGTTTTCTTTAATCTCCGTAAACAGGTCAAAACTCTGCTCACGAGGGGATAAGTCAAACTCAATCATGGGACGGTATGTGCTAATCCCACACAGAGAAAATTACATCGAAAAATGTCGTAATGTTTTTATGGAAAATAAGACATAATCAAAGAAAGATGGCGTATAAGGCGTGGACAATCCCCCGCTCTGAGACAAAATATTTCTCAATTTTCAAAATTCACAGAAAAGTTATTTTTCTAAAATTATGTTCTCAGTAATTTTATCTTCAAAAAATTTTATCATTTTTTTAACTGAACGACTTTTTATTTGATAATCTTTATTTCAAAGTTGATAGTTAAGCATATTTAGTGGAAAATGGATTCATTAGAGCTATAAAAAATGAATTTTGAACATGAATGGGTCAAGTCTCCATTCTTTGTTAACGCTTAAATGATCGAAACGTAAATGTAAAATCTATTTCATTTGTCAAAAAAATGGAATCTGAACCCATTCTATATGAAAATCGAAAATTTCTGGAAAAATGTACCCTTCAACAAACCCGTTCACTTAAATCACACTGACTGACGTCGATAATGCATATACTTCGTAGCGTAGTGGTTAAAGCGGTGGATCTTTGACCAAACCCTGGGCTATGGAGAGAGAGTTCGAATCATACGTGAAGCTTTTTCTTTTTTGTTTTCACATATCTTAAAAACATGAGTGAAAAATATATTATCAATAAAATATTAAAGCAATGAAATACAGAATTAAATGTGTAAAAGATGATATAAACAATATAATAACAGTTAAAAAATATAACTTTTAGAATTGAGAAATGATTTTTCTCAGAACGGGGAATTGTCCACGCCTTGTACGCCTCCATTCTTTATTCAATGCAATATTTAAGATCTGGAATTGAATTTTTACCCATTGTTTAATTTTCTTCTTACCCGAGATTAGCACATACCGTTTCATAGTTGAGTTTGACTTTTCCATTAGGAATCAATCTTAACTATATACCCCCACTTTCTAAGCGGATCGAGGGGGGATAATACAGTTTAATGGTCTTATAATTAAAGTCATAAATCAATGGATTGTAGGAAATGTTACAGCCAAAAAGCTAATTTTCTTTAAACAAAATTTTAAAATAAGAATTTATGGAAATTATTGCTTAAATGCAAAAAATAAGCAAATGCTTTAAAAACGAGTTTTAGAGATTAAAAAAATCTGACAAATGCAATGCTATTCCTTAGGTTACATCCTGTGAAAAAATTGGATGTTAGCCAACAATTATACATTATTTCTAAATGTACATTTGACTATTAATTTTTTTTAATTCAAATGGTAGAGAAAACTATGTACTTGAAATAATATTTCAGTAACAAGTGACATTGATATTTGTTAGTATAAATTTACCTGTCACAGGAATCACAGGAATCATCTGAATGTTCTCTTCGATATCTAAAGTATGCATATAACAATTTCAAACAATTTTTCTTTTATAATATAATAATGCTGCAGCTGCATAGCTTAGGTAAATTTAATAATGCTATCAGTAAACCTCTCTCGTGTTTGAAATTTTCATGCAAATAAATATATGGCTGCTGATGAAAAGAAAAGGTTTTTTTTTTTTTTTGTTATCTTAATTCTTTACATTGACTACAAAGCAAACCTAAACATTGACAGATTTTTAGGGGCAGCCTGCAATCATGAAACACATAAATAATTATTACCTAACTTGTGGATTTAAAACATAGCGAACAGATAAAATATTACTTGTTATAAGTAGGATGCTTCCTGGTGCAAATATTAACAATTTTTTTAAAATTATTTGTATATACTGGTTACCGATAAACAAATTCTAAATGTTTCAGAGCACAAATGTATAAATTGTTTACTTTCTGTTTCATACCTTCTGATTGTTGTGTATCTGAATTTTTGCATCGAAAACTTCCTGCAAAAACATTATGTTTTTATTCTAAAATTTGTGTCACATATAATGGATTAAGAGATCAAATAGAGGGAGGGCTAAAAAAGACATTGCCCGCTGCCCGATCTCATTCATTTTTATTTATCAATAAAACTTTGTATAAATAAAAAAAAATGTTATCATTAACAATGGTACTGATGACATACCTGGTAATTTGTTTCTACGATACAGAACAAATATAATCACAACTGTAACTACAATCAGCATTGGCAACAGCAAACCAAGTACAATTCCAGTACTGGAACTTTCATCAAGGTCAGTCCTTTTCAAAATAAGTATGATGAAATGATACAGGAGGCCCACGGGCCTTATAGGTTATCTGAGTATCATGTAACAACTTTCTAACAATTGAATTTTGTTCGTGTATTAAACAAAAGGCCATGAAATTCACAATTTTGAAAGAGGCACCATTGCTTATCAAACTATACACTTAGCATGCTTACATTGGTTTATTAAAACCCTAAGGTAGATCAGAGTAACAAAGAGAAAATGCATTTCCATTTTATAACTAGTTGTGCACCCCACCTTACAACAACCAATGACCCTGAGGCCACATAATTGTATCGAAAATGTTATTTCGTCATATATACATGTAGTTGATTAATACCAAAGAGCAGTTTTCAAAGCATGAATTTATTTTCAGACTATGTAACATCCCCACCTCCACTGACCCCTGACCCAGGGGCCCTGAAATGAACCATTTTTTAAGAGGATCCTTTCTTAATCATAAATGTGTACTAAGATCATTGGCATAATACCAAGGAGCCAAAAGAAAAAGAATTCAATGAATTCATGCATATTCACTATATAATCATTAGAGCCCCATTCTAACACCAGAACCCCTGACCCAGGGGCTATGAAATTCCCAAATTTGAAAGAGGCATCCTTTTTCATCATAACTAGTTACATAGTTCATTCGTTTAATAAGAATTTTTTTAAAAAGAATATGCATTTTCACTATATAATAAATAGAGCCCCATCCTAACAAAAGAACTCTTGACCATGGGGCCATGAAATTCATAATTTTGGAAGAAGCATTCTTATTCAACATAATTATGTACTTGTTTATTTTTTTAACGCCCAGGTGTAAAGAAGAAAATTTTCAAAAAAATAATACATTTTCACTTTACTAGTAATCTATGTAGGCCCGCCCTAGCACTAGAACCCCTGACCCTGGGGCCATGAAATACACAGTTTAGGAAAAAGCAGCCTTATTCAACATAACTATGTACTTGGTTAGTTAATTTCATGCTCAGGTGTAGAGAAGAAGATTTTTAAATAAATAATGCATTTTCACTACATAATCTTTACATACAGCCCCGCCCTAGAAGTAGAACCCCTCAACCAGGGGCCATAAATTTCACAATTTTGGTAGAGGACTCCGTGTTTATTACAATCATGCAAACAGTTTGACTGCTTGATGTCCAGGAGTAAAGAAGAAGATTTTTAAAGATTGCATTAATTTTAGTGGTTTTGGCCCCACCCCTCAGGCCCCAGGTGGACAGGGACCATGAAATTCATAATTTTTGTTCCCTTTCACCCATAGATGCTATATGCCAAATTTCATTGAAATAGGTTGAGCTGTTGCAGAGAAGCTGAAAATGATCATATGTTAACAAACGACGCACGACGGACGTAAACGGATAGCAATAGATGACCTTAAAATACAACCAGATCATATTTGCAATAACTCTATATCTTACTGTTTTATTGAGTTCGGTGTGGTTCCTTCTCCTTCTGATTTCAGGGTGGTCAAACTATTTTAATGTAAAACATATTTGTTTAAAAGAGATGCAGGGGTTTAAATGGGCTCTTTCGCCTTACTTTCTTTGTAGAAGATTTTTGAAAATGTTTCCTTATATACTAGTATCCCATTTGCAATTTTGAGCACTATTATAAAATTATGTCCTATCCCCTTCTCTTATTCTCCCACCAAGGGTCACATTACCTGATTAAAGTTGATTTACACTAAAACATAACTGAATACATTTAAATATTTTTATCAAGATTTTAAAAAAATGTATCATGTTTAGAAAACATATTCCTTATTTTAGCAGTACCGTCGCGAAAAGGGTCATTTGAACAAGAATCCATATTAAATTGCATATTCTTAAAGGTGCATAGACACATATTTAAAGTTAATATTTTCTGTATACTATCACAACTTATCTATTGTAATAGCATTTCACATGAAAATATATCAAAAACCTTAGTCCATCTTAAAGTCATTGAAACTTTAAATTTTTGGATGGGTTTGATTGACACAACCTTGCACTTTCACAAATTTTAATCTTAATACTTAAGAAAAGTGGCAATCTTGTTGTTTATTAAGTAAAACTTTAATCCAGAAAAATAATTATATTCAGAGTAGAAATGTTCGAAAGCAAAACCCCTTCACAAGTATCGTCATTTCGCGCTTAGTATTGTGTACAGAGTAAAACAAATTGAACACACCCATGAAACGTACACAGTTTTTGTAGAAGGACACGAGCTCTGTTTTTGTTAAGGTTTACGATTGACCGAGTGTGTTCAATTGTTAAAGTCTGCTCACCACAACACCATATACTGACAATATACTGTGTGTATGTTTTGCTTTTGATCATTTCTACTATGAATTTTCTGGATTAAAGTTTTAATATTTTTCATTAATTCACAAATAGATTGCCACTTTTCCGAAGTATTAACAATTAAAAATAAACTTTGTGAAAGTTCAAGGGTGTGTCAATCAAACCCGTCCAAAAATTTGAAGTTTCAATGACTTTTAGATGAAATAAGTTTTTTAATATATTTTCATGTGAAATGCTATTGCAATATGTAAGTCGTGATATAATACAGAAAAGAGCTAGGTTCACTTTATGCATAAAATTACCCTGAACTACTAGTATATCAATCGATCAACTATTACCCTCTTTCCCATTTCATATATCAAAATAAAGAAGACATTTTCATTTCTACAATATAATTTTTTTGAGAATCCAGATAAAGAAAAAAAGGCTCGATCTAAGAAATTCCAACGTTCTTGAAATTTGCAGAAAACATGCGTATTTGACAACCCTCATCAAAGAATTTAAATATGAGCACAGCCAACGATTCAAAAAATAAAACATGTTTTTTTGATCTTCAGAAACAGTTCTTTCATTATGTATTTACATGTTTTGGATCAGAGGTTGAGGTCCATGTGAAATATTGAAAAAATACTTCAACTTTAGGCCATTTTCATAGGAATTAACAAGATATGAGGAAAAGACGCATTTTATGACGTCATAATACATTGACTAGAGGGAAATTACGCCATGATAAATAGATACGTGGTCACTAACACTCCAAGTGATGAAAACTGCATTTGCAACCTAAACTGAGTGGATTTTATTTTTCAGAAATTCTCAGATAAGGCCGAAAGTGTTTCTTGCTCTTTGAGAAAAATTTAACTTCAAATCTGTGTCTTTGCACCTTTAAGGAATCACTGTGTAGTTAGTATAGTATGGCACGGTATCAAAGATAGTGGGAAACAAGGGATGATTTGCATAACGTGCGAAGCCAGTATTATGAAACAGTAAATATGCAACCATTTACCACTAAAGTAAATCTCCTCAGTATTGTCGACCGTGATGTTTACATTCAAAAAGACACGTTTTAAACACGCAATTTGATTAATCGAGAAAAAAACTGGAAGCAAATCTATGGTTGGTCAAGAGGGAAAACACGAATAAACCTCCCAGTTCTTCATTTGAGGTGAACTTACTCTGATGTACATCTCAGGAAAGAAGCGTGACGACCAATCAAAAATCGCGAAAATTCCTGATTATTTAATTTAAAAAAAATGATGGCATATTTCTGCCCTCCAACTGTCAGATAATTATCTCAACTTGTCATATCTTTTAGTTAACTTGTCACATATTCATGTGTATAAAAGGTTAACATGAACATAGGTCCATGCCCAGTAAGGCCATCAGTTGACAACATATTTTCTGACAAGTCGACATAAGTATCGAACAAGTCAACATAAAAATCTGATAAGTCGATGTATCATATGACAAGTCAACAAAATTTTCTGACAAGGCAACATAATGTTCTACAAGCCAACATCATTAGCTGAAAAGTCCACATAAGTAACTTAAGTTTTATCAGAAGCTGACGAGAGACATACAGAAGCTAACGAGAAACATATCCTTAATTTTAAACAAGAGGCCTATGGGCCACATCGCTCACCTGACCACTGTGGCGAAGAAAAAGTAGAAATTGGTTTTATTGAACCCTTGACCAGTAATGGTTTTGCTATTCTTGAGAAGATGTTTTTAAAGAATTTTCCTAAATATTTCTATTTAAAACTTTGGTTGGCCATTGTGGCCCCACCCTACCCCCGGGGGTCATGATTTGAACAAACGTAAATCTACACTACCTGAGGATGCTTCCATATAAATATGATCAATCATGGCTTTGTTATTCTTGAGAAGAAGATTTTTTTTTTTTAAATTTCCTTAATATTTCTATTTTAAAACTTTGGTTGGCCATTGTGACCCCGCCCTTCCCCCGAGGGTCATGATTTGAACAAACTTGAATCTGCACTACCTGAGGATGCTTCCATATAAATATGATCAATCATGGCTTTGTTATTCTTAATAAGGAGATCTTTAAAGAATTTTCCTAAATATTTCTATGTAAAACTTTGGTCGGCCATTGTGACCCCGCCCTACCCCCGGGGGTCATGATTTGAACAAACTTGAATCTACACTACCTGAGGATGTTTCCCCATAAGTTTCATCTTTCCTGGCACAGTGGTTCTTGAGAAGAAGATTTTCAAACATACCACCAAATTTTCATTAATTCCCAATTATCTCCCCTTAAATGAGGGCGTGGCCCTTCATTTGAATAAACTTGAATTCCCTTCACCCAAGAATGCTGTGTGGCAAGTTTGGTTGAAATTGGCCCAGCGGTTCTTGAGAAGAAGTCGAAAATGTGAAAAGTTTATAGACAGACGGACAGACAGACAGCTAGACAGACGGACAGACGGACGCCGGACAAAATGTGATCAGAAAAGCTCACTTGAGCCTACGGCTCAGGTGAGCTTAAAAGTGAAAATAACGAAGAGTAATAAAATCTGTATAATATCTGTAATTTTGTTATTTATAAAATCCCATCATCCCATTATAGGTTTGTTATATAACGAGACAACTTACCTATAAAAGACCCCAAAACAAACTTGGACTGAAAATAAATTTTCGTTATTTAATGTACAGTATATTTAACAAAGAAGATGGGTGGATAAGGCGGACGAAGTGCCTATAGTGCGACAAATAACAAGTGAAAAATTCAATCTCAATTATATCCAAATTTTATTTGTTATTTCATCTGATATTAAAGTATACTTAATTTAAAATCTCTACAATTTTCAAAAATCTCGGCAAGACTGAAAATATTTGCCTACGAAAAAGCATACACACACTAAAGAGAACAAAATCGATCATTTTCTCATACTTTAACAAAATTTTTCAATATGAGTGGGTCTTCCCTCCATTTTTTTGAAAGATAATCATAAAAGTTTGCAATAAAATATAGATTTTTTTTGGTTTACAAAAACATGGAGCGAAGACCCACTATACCATAAAAGTACAATTTTATTACAAAACATTCGCATCTTTCCGAAATATACTTCCAACTCCATTAATTCAAGGGTCATATCGCAAACATTTATTTAAATGTCCGAAATTTTCATGAGTCATGTAGCATAGTGATTAGCGTGTTAGTCACTTCCGGTCTGCTGTCAGCCGAGAGTGCACGGATTGATTTCGTGGAGCTGATAGTTAGTTGGTTTTTGTTTAAATGTAAGTAGTTAGCTTCTAAAAAGGAGCCCAGTTGATTTGTTGTCTATAATTTACTGTACATATAAGACATTGTAAGCTGTTTCTACCCGTTTCTTTGACTTTGAGTCAATAAACGGCAGGATGGCTGCCACGTCGAGTGTCGGCCATGAGGGCGGATCTCAAAATAACACAAACAAAGTGAAAAGATTTTACTGTCGTGAAAACACAATAACTGTAGATGTTTTAGATAATGGACAGGTTAAACCTGATAATATTATCAAATTTGTGCATGAGCATTGTGGAGTGGGGTCAATGTTCGCTTGTGTTCCTAGATCTGGGAACTTGTATGAAATCACACTGGACGGAAGGGCTCCTATACAATATCTCTTGGAAGGTATTAAAATTGGGGATAAAACATTTCAGTGCAGAGAAATAGTGCAAAATTCCGTAATGGTGAGTTATCTTCATCTTCCTGCATACATTGAGGATCAAGAAATAGAAGACACACTTACGTCTATGAAAGTAGAAATTCTATCTCCAATCAAAAGGCTTTACTATCCGGGAACAAACATAGCAGATGGGACCAGGTACGTGAAAGTAAAATTACCACCAAATATGCCCTCTTTTCAATATACAATAAAATTTAGAAAAGAAGACTACAGAGTTATTCACAATGGGCAGATGAAAGTGTGTAGTTTATGCTATTCGAGTGATCATCTATTCAGGGAGTGTCCTAAATTCGTTTGTTACGATGTAAAAAACAAGGGCATTACGCTAGAACCTGCACAGTGAAATGGTGTCATGATTGCCTTGAATGGGGTGACGAGTGTTCGTGTGGGTTGAGTGATCACGAATCAGACGCAGACGATAGGCCGTCAGAAGAGGTGAATAAGGAGGACGATCGCGAGATTAGAGACGAGGAGGCACAAGAGAGGGAATCAGAAATAGAAATAACAGAAACACAAGGAAACGAGAGTGTTCGAGAGGATCGCGGACAAACAAATGAAGTCGATACGAGAGCAGAATTAGAAACATGTTCTAACGTGAAGGAAAATGTGGACAACGCGAATGAACCCTCTAGTATTGCAGGTGCCGCAAGTGATAATGAAAAGAGGAACAGGTAGAAAACGAGGCAATGCAACAAAATCTGAGAGTTCCGAGTCTTCCGAACCGGATGATGAGATCGTAGTCAAAGGGAAGACAAAGAGAAAAAAGAAAGTGAAGAAAGGAAAGGCTAAAAAGAATAGATAAAATGAATAAAATTATTCTTAATTCATTTTTTACCTGTATCATGTTAGTTACTTCATGGAATTGTAATGGCTTATGTGATCTTGATAAAATGAAAAATATATTTAGTTTGTAGAAAAAAGATATGACATAACCGGTCTGCAAGAAACACACTGGAAGAATGAATTTATTGAAAGGTATAAACATTTATGGAATGGTTAAATTATTTACAATAATTATGATAGATCTGCAAGAGGTGTAGCATTTTTAATAAGAAATGATCTGAAAGAAAACGTTGAATTTGTTAAAGGTTTAGATGGAAGATTTTTGCATATTAGGTATACAGAAAACGAAGAAATTTTTGATATAGTAAATTTATATGCACCAAACAAGGTCGCAGATAGATCATCCTTTTTTAATGAAGTTTCTGAATTAATTCCAAGGTCAAAAAATCTTATGATATTGGGAGATTTTAATAATACACTTGGTGAAATAGATCGATGTGGGAAAACAACTCATGTGTATGATAAGAGTAATAAAGCATTGTTTGAATTAATGAATAAACATTGTGTAACTGATATATGGAGAAATAGAAATATGTCAGAAAAAGTTTTTTCGAGAAAAATTGTTATTGAAAATACTCTTGTTCAAAGTAGAATAGACTATATATTAATATCTAAAGACGTTCGAAATATTTATTATGCTGAAACTACTTTAAGTGATCATTCAATGGTTGTTCTCTATTTTAATAATGAAGATGTTGAAAGGGGTCCCGGTTTATGGATTCTTAATAATACATTACTTTATGAAGAGAGTTACAAAGACAAAATTATACAGTTAATAGAAAGAGAAAAAGATTGTTTGTTATATAACAGTTCTTTATTACTAAGGTGGGACAATTTAAAGTATAAGATCAAAAAGTTTTTCAGTGTTATAGTAAAAATAGAGCCAGAGAGAGAAATAAAGACCATGTGTTGCTGGTGTACCAGGTCGTACGGAAACTTCTCGTTTCAGAAGGGGGACGAAGGCTGGACGCAGGGTCATCAGGCATATCCACACTGTCTGTGGTGGGCGGTTGAGATACGAAGGACATCAACTGGGTGTTAATGGAGATAACCTGGTGTATATCTTCGATGATATACTAAGGAATCCTTCATCTTCCTTGAAAGTTTCTGATGAACCATGCGAAGCTCTCCCAATCCCTACATTGATTCAAAATCGAGTAAAGAGAATTGATTATCCGAACAGTCGAAATGATTCAAATTTGTCAAGACCAAAGATCTTTGACCTAAACACTTCCTACGGTACGGATGCGGTGTGTAAGATAAACACTCGCATTACGTATGGTAAACCAAGAAAAGTTGGTGTGGAAAACAGAATTCAAACACTCACGAAAGTGAAATTGAAAAACATAAGACCAAGTTCAAAGCTGTTTTCATTGTCTTCGCTTAACTGCAGATCAGTTAAAAACAAATCACTATCAATATGTGACTATATACTTACAGAGGACCTTGACTTAGTCGCATTGACTGAAACTTGGTTAGGTTCCTCTGTTGATGAAGCTGTTGTGAATGAACTGAAACCATCATGCTACGAAATCATTCGTCAAGATCGCAACAGTGGACGCCGTGGTGGTGGAATAGCTCTTGTCTTTAAGAAGGGAATTGATGTGACCGTTCTGAACACAAGTTCGGATATTTTCACTCAATTCGAACATCTAGAAGTTACAGTCCGAATAGAAGACATGAGAATGAATCTATGTATCATTTACAGACCGCCACCTTCTACTGTGAATGGTTTAACTACCAGTCAGTTCTTCTCAGAATGGGACACCTATCTTGATCAGAATACTATATTTCCCCAAGACCTAGTAATCACAGGTGATTTCAATTTTCACGTCGACAATCGTAGTGATCCTGAGGCAAGCAGGTTGCTACAATCCCTTGATGATCGCAACCTTATACAACACGTGGACGAGCCGACCCATGTTCACGGACATATCCTAGACTTGCTTATCACACGATCATCTAGTGAAATACTACATTCACGTCCTCAAGTCAAAAATCCTTCATTGAGTGATGTGAAAGGAAACTTGTGCTGTGACCACTATGCTATACATGCAACGTTCAACTGCAGAAAGCCACAACATCAACGTAAAGAGATTACGTTTAGAAGGCTCAAGAATATCAACATACATGACATGAGTAGAGATATCAAAAATCAACTACAAGATGAATCCGCACGAAATGAGAACACGTCTGTTGACCATTTAGTACAAGGGTACAACAAATGCCTCTCGCATATTCTAAACACTCATGCGCCTCTTGTTAGCAAGTCAATTCTTGTAAGAGCTAACACAGAGTGGTACACAGACGAGCTCAGGACAGCGAAACAACAGAAGCGGAGAACGGAGAGACTTTGGCGTAGATCTAAACTGGAAATACACCACCAGCTTTTTAAAGCGGAATGTAAGCAAACAGGCCAATTACTACACAAGGCAAAAGAAGAATTCTATTCTACTAAAATTCAGGAATGTAGATATGATCTGAAAAACTTCTTTAGGGTGACGAATTTATTGATGGGTAAGAATCAGGAGAGTCCCCTACCAACATCACCATCAGATGAAGATCTTGCAAATAAATTTTCAACATTTTTTATAGACAAAGTAACATCCATCAGAGAGACACTTAAACAAAAAACAGAAAAAGAAGACAGCTATTTAGACACCGACGTATACTATCATGGGCCTCTATTAGCTGCTTTTGAACGTACCACTGAAGATGAAGTACGATCACTAATAATGAAGGCACCCAGTAAATCATGCGAACTGGATCCAATTCCAACAAAGCTACTGAAAAAGTGCCTGGATCCGGTAATACCGCTTGTCACAGAAATCGTTAATGCATCTCTCGATCAGGGAATTTTTCCGTCTGCTTGGAAGGAGGCCATAGTTCGTCCACTTCTTAAGAAACCTGGACTAGATAAGGAAGTGTTGAAAAACTATCGGCCCGTATCGAACTTGAGTTTTATCTAAAAAATATTGGAGAAAGTTGTGGCTCGTAAGATTGATGCCCATTTGGATGCGAATTCTCTTCGCGATCCACTTCAGTCGGCATATCGTCCCAGGCACTCCACGGAAACGGCCCTCATCAAGGTCCACAACGATATTGTGACAGCCCTAGACCAACAATCTTCAGCAGTCCTTGTCCTTTTGAATTTATCCGCTGCTTTTGATGTTATTGACCATAATATATTGTTCCAACGCCTAGCTGTGTCTTATGGTTTCCGTGATGGACCTCTTGAGTGGATCAAATCTTACCTCAAGAACAGAAAACAATGTGTCACAATTGGATCCGTCCGATCAGAGTCTAGACAGCTGCCTTTTGGTGTCCCCCAAGGATCTGTACTCGGACCGAAATTGTATTGCCTCTTCTCCAAACCCATTGGAATCATATGCCACCGCCATGGAATGATATATCACTGCTATGCAGATGATACACAAATCTACATGATCATAAGACCACTGGAAAATTGGAACAATTACTTTTCTCGACTTGAAGCGTGTCTTAGTGAAATTGGTTCATGGATGACATCAAACCTACTCAAACTAAACCAAGAAAAGACCGAGCTAATAATCTTCTCCACAAAGCAACACCAGAAGTATCTGCCAACATTACAACTAAAAGTTGGTGATAATATCATTGAAAGCGTGCCATGCGTAAAAAATCTAGGTGCATTTTTCGATCAACACCTTACTATGGAAAAACAGGTATCCTCGGTCGTCAAGTCATGCTATTTTCAAATAAGCAATATTGGACGAATACGGCGCTTTCTAACAAAAGAAGCCTGCAAGACCATGGTGAATGCCGTTATCACTGCCAGGCTGGACTATGGGAACTGCCTTCTATATGGAGTGTCAAAGGCCTTACTAGACCGGATTCAAAAAGTCCAGAACACGGCAGCTCGCTTAGTTACAAGATCATCGAAACGGGAGCATATTACACCTATCCTAGCTGATCTTCATTGGCTACCTGTTTCTTTTCGTCCACAATATAAAATCTTGACATATGTCTACCAATCCTTACACGGGTTGGCTCCATCGTATATCAAAGATCTTATAATGGAATACAAGCCGACCAGATCACTGCGATCTGAGTCAACATCACGGTTAGTTGTTCCTAAGATCAGGACGAAGACATATGGTGAACGTCGACTTGGTTGGGCAGCAGCATTTTTGTGGAACGACCTTCCTAATGATATAAAGCAGGCCCAGTCCCTGGATATTTTCAAAAGACAATTAAAGACGCATTTTTATAGAATAGCTTTTTAAATTTTAGGTGCTCAATTTTTAGCAGCAAATCATAAATCACATATGATGTTCTTTTATTGAGTTTTATTGATGGTGTAATTGTATTTTGTATGTAATTTGTAGTATTTTAATGTTATAATTCCGAGCACATATATGAGTATGGATTAATATTTTATATATGTTTTCATAGCTTTTAAATTATGTTTACTTGCGTTTTATTGTACAGCGCTTTAGAGTTAAATTATTAATATTTAGCGCTTTATAAATTCATATATTATATTATTATAAATAAAGAATATTGTACATTACAAAATAAAATCAAAAGGTTGACGGAGAGAATAGCAAATGGACAAAAAATATACATGTATATTGATAGATATGAGGCAATAAAAGGTGAATTGTCGGAGTTTGAAATAGAAAAATGTAAAGGGGCAGTTCTGAGATCAAAGGCCCAGTGGGCAAACGAGTCTGACAAATGCACAAAATATTTTTTGAATTTAGAAAAATTTAGACAAAAATCAAACTCAATCAAGGAATTAGTAGATGAAAATGAAGTTCTAAGAAAAAATACAGAAGAATTATTAGAAATTCAATACAACTTTTATTCAAAACTATATGCATCTGTTAGTATTGAAGAAGACAGTAAAAATATTTTTTTATCATTTGTTAACACAAAAATATATGAAAACGATGTTGAAATGTGTGATAGAAGTATTAACAATGAAGAAATTATAAAAGCTATTAAAGAAATGTCTAATAATAAGAGTCCAGGTTCTGATGGATTAACGTTCGAATTTTACAAAACGTTTTTGCCATATTTAAGGGAGATATTATTTAAATTGTATAAAGAAGTAGAAGCAAAAGAAACATTGTGGCACACAATGAAAATGGGTATTATAACTCTGCTGTATAAGAAAAAGGGAGACAGAAAATATTTAAAGAATTGGAGACCTATAAGTTTACTTAATGTTGATTACTGTAAATCACTTTTTATTCGCGAGAACATTATTTCGCGTAATTACGCGAGACAGAGTGCTCGCGAACATTTAATTCTCGCGTATAATAGTATTCCTTAAGATTATATAAAGCAATAACCACAATTCGTGAAAAATTTGTCTCGCTAATCAAGATTCAATGACTATCTCGCGAAAATAAGGTGTCGCGAAAATTTAGTGATCTACAGTATAAGATTATTGCAAGAGTTATGGCCAATAGATGAAAACTTGTTTTACCAAATATTATATCAGAGAGTCAAACATGTTGCATTATAGGAAAAGATATAGCAGATACACTTGTTAGTATTCGTGACATTATTGTTTTAGTAGAAATGGATAGTTTAGAGGGATCTATTGTTAAAATTGATCAAGAGAAGGCTTTTGATAGAGTTAGTCATGAATACTTATGTGATGTCTTAGATACATTTGGTTTTGGACCTTCTTTCAAGAAGTGGATAAAGATTTTTTTATCACGATATTTTTAGTAGTGTTAAATGTAATGGGTTTTTGACAAATTATTTTCCTATAAAAAATTCGGTAAGACAAGGTTGTCCTATTTCAGCATTGTTATATGTTTTATCGACAGAACCTTTGTATCATGCCATTAAATGCAATACGATTATAAAAGGGATACCAATTCCTATGTCACATAAGGTCGCTTTAATGTTTCAAAATGCTGATGATACAACTATGGCGGTATCAGATACAAATTCTGTTATAGAAGTTTTAAAAGTTTTTGAATTGTACGGAAATTCATCAGGTGCTAAAATTAATGTTCAAAAGTCTGAAATAATGTGTATAGGTTCTGGTTGTTTATCAAATGTTGTAAAAAAGAACATTGAAATTTCTGAGACAAATATTATGAAAATACTTGGTATTTATTTCGGCAAAAATGAAAAAGAATGTGAGATTTTGAATTGGAAAGACAAAGTACAAAAAATAATACAAATACTCAATTTATGGAGACAAAGAAAATTAACAGTTCAGGGAAGAGTAGTTGTAATAAACACTTTGTTGATGTCAAAATTGTGGTATGCATTGTCTGTTACTTATATCCATGCCTAAATGGGCAAGAGATACTATACAAAAAGAATGTATAAATTTCATTTGGAATTATGGTGCACATTTAGTGTCTTACAAAACCATTGTTGGTGAAAAACACAATGGCGGTTTGATGGTAAATGATATATATCTTAAAATGTTGTCATTTAGACTTATATTCTTAGCTAAATATTTATGTACATCTAAAGACTTTATGCGGAAATACATTTTCAAATATTTTTTGTCTAAAGTATGTAATTTAAGAGCAAATTCGGAAATACTAATGCTTAAATTATTTCAGAAGGAGTTAGAATTTTTACCTGAGCGTAATAAAAAAATTTTGAGTGCATGGTATGCTCTAGAAAATGATATTGTATATAAAGAACAAGAAGATGATGTGTATAATTTTTGTTTATTCTATAGTTCCAAAGTTCAATCAAATGGTAAAATGTTAAAGTGGAATGATTTTATAAATGCAGGGATTATACATGTTAAAGATATTTCGTATGAAGTTATACCGGTTTTTTTACCTAGTTCTTATGTTGTTGATATCATTCTAGAGAAAATTCCCGATGCAAATGTATTGAAAATCAAGGAAAATTACAATATCGTTTTACAAAGTATGCCAACAGAATGGAAAAAATATGTAAAAGAAAAAGAATTCAAGAATGCCAGTTTTATGGCAGATTTTCGTGTTAATTATGAAAATCAAAATATAGTTTCTAGTACTTGTTCAACAAAAATATTTTATAAATTGTTGGTCAAAAAATTGTTTCAATATCCTGTTTCAAATACGTTTATGGGAGAAAAATTTAATTTACATGAATCTGATGTTTTTATTAATAGATGGATTGCCTTGTGGGAGTCTTACAAACAACCTGAAATTATTGAATTAGATTTTAAATTATATCACAATGTAATATTTACTTATGAAAAATTGTTTAAAATTGGTAAAACTGATTCAAGTCTTTGTCCTATTTGTTTGTCAGAAGTTGAAGATATTATACACTTGTTTATCGGCTGTACGGAATTGCAGGATTTTAAAAACAATTTTGTTATTTATCATTTAGAAACTTTAATGAAAGATGTAGATGTTAGAATATTTAATACTTTAGAATTTGATAAAATATTTTTTTCTTCAATGTCAAAGGGCGTAAAGAATGTTAATACTTTTTTTGTCAATTTCTTTTTATCTGTGTGTAGACTAAGTATTTACAAAAGAAGACAAATGTTCATTAACAATCAACAAAAGTTGGATATAACAAAATTTTGCAAATACACATTGAGACAGTTTATTTCATATAATTATTATCAATTGTGTGTCAAAGAAAATAGAAAGGATGTATTCTCTAAATTATTTTTATACAAGAACCCTCTAGTAAAAGAAACAGAGGGGGTGTTATTATTTATTTTATAATATTTTTGTTTTTGTTTTTCTAGTATCTTTGTCATGAATGTTTTTAAACAAATGAAATGTAAATAATGATGATTATCAATAAAAGATATAAAAAAAATAAAAAAATAAAAAAATTTAAAAAAAAAAGCGTGTTAGTTTCAAAGCAGTATGATACGACAGATTTTTATTGCTAGTGGTTCGAATCCCACGAATATCATCTTATTTTTATAAAATAAAATTTTTTAACGAGATTTGTTTTCTCTCAGAAAAAGTTATTTTTTTCCATAATTTCATAAAGTTTAATAACGAGAAGTTAATTCACATATTGAATATTATTTCTTAATATCCGACGCTATAGACATTCTGCCCGCCTTGTTCACCCATCTTCTTCGTGTAAAGTGTATTTTTCTGCATAGGACAACATTACCAATATACCTAAGGGTGTTAATAGTCATCTTAGTAAAATTATACACTGTAAAAGATCATTGGAAGTGTAAAATAATGTTAACTCCTGGAAAAGGATATAATTGACCAAATGCAAGAAAAATGGGAATAAACAGCTAGTCAAATATGTAGGGCTAAAGATTCAAGATCTTATTTATATCAAACAAATGGGTAGATTTAAGATATTTTTTCTAAATATCCTACAAATCTTGTTTGTAGTCAATTCAAGATTCTTTAATAAAACATAAGTAATAAGAGATTACAGAACTCTACTCAACGAATGTTGTCTTTTAATAAAGCAAAATCCCACATCAAACTAATAATCTAGTAGTGTACATCCTAAGATGCAACGCTTATTCAATTTTGATCTGAGAGGGTTTGCAGATATTTTGGAATAGACTTATCCAAAAACTTTAAACTAGTCTAGTCACTCATTGAGAAAATGTAATTCAAGTCCAGCATAGTAATATACCTGTACACAAAATTCTAACCTGGTCCATTATCTTGAAAATGTATGTCAGAACCAGCATCCGAAGCAAGTCCATTAGTGTACATCCTTATATGTATCATGTATGCAAGTTTTATTAACATAGGCACTATAGTTACTTAAATGTATCATCGATGCTAGTTTGATCAACATAGGGCTTATAGTTTCAAGTACTTAAAAATGAGACCTGCACCAAAAACTTGAACCTGCTCCAAAAACATTATCCTGGTCATTCCTTTGCTGAAATTGCAGCATCTGAAACATTGACTGTTACAATGAAACACAATAGGAAATGTTCCATGATCCCTGATTAATGTATGGCTTAGAAGAACAGTACCAAAAATTTAAACATGGGACATCGACACCGACTTCGTTGAGGTGATCTAAAATGAATTGTGATAAAGGATTTTGAAGTAAGGGGTCCTAACAAAACTTTTCCCAAAATCTTTTCCGTGAAAATTTTAGATAAATGAAATAGTTTATTTCTTACAATATTCTTATATATATACGGTGTAACAAAATTCTTACATTTGTAAAGTTCTGATGTAGAATAATAATGGTCAGGACATCCAAGTGTTAAATTACATGGCATTGAATCAAAGTTGTGAGCATCACCATGAAGAACAACACATTCTCCTGAGATAAAAAGAACCATAACACTATTTACAATAATTCATTGAAAGTAATTTTTGAAAATTTGAAGATGCATCTTAAGAGCACATTTACTTTATTTCAATTCAACAGGTCGAGACCACTACCTTATATGGAAGGCAATTTTCAACACATGACAATGTCTTCGTCACACCGGTTCTCCAATCAAGTGAATGAGTCACAAAGCATGACAGTCTACTACGTGTTTACAATTCAATGGCTTCACGTGGTTTTCGTCGGTTTACTTCACAATATTAAACTCGTCATGAGAAAATTGTAGAGCTTCTTTATCACTTTATAAGACCGAAATTGAAAGAATATGTTCTAAAGACATTGTTCAATGCTCACATTTAGTATTGGAGTTGTTTTAGATGATTAATAGTTGCTTCGAATAACGTACAAACGCTTTGTCGTTTGCATGTAAATAAAACACTTTCTGATAACCTTAAGGTGTTAAATAATAATTACACACCTTATCGGCACATTAGATTAGCACTACGTCTCTTTGTGCAATGCTGGGTTTAGGCCGATGTATTATACGTCGAGATAAGGCTTCATAAATCAAATTTTGTGAATGTGAGCATAGAAATGAAAGATTATAATCAATTTAAACATTTCTTTCAAAAAAATCAAAAAAGAATTGAAAATAAGTTTCCATGGGACAATTCAAGTTGCCCTTTATTTTCAACACAGCTGGGTACTTGTTGTAGCCCACAATGCATTGTGGCTCATTCAGCAGGAGGTAAAGTAAACAGATTGCTAATTTACATGCAAATTTATGCTGACGTAAGAAAATCTAGTGGTCTTGACCTGTTCAACAACTGCATTCAGGTAGCATATACTCGTATGTTAACTTCACTTTATATTTCAAAAATGCTTGACTCCTCCACCAGAAAGACAGATGGACTGTGGTAAACGAAGAAAGTGCACTTGACTTACTTTTTCGCAAATGAAATAAAATCTTTTATTTAAAACATCTATCGGAAATGTTAAAATACATTCTAATACTAATAAAAATTAACTCTTAAATTTCTTATGGCTAAAATACCAGAATATGTAGTGCTGAAAGGGACAGGAGAAGCTCCCTCACTTTTCCAAACTGTAGGGTTTTTTTTATCAAAAGGGTAGCCCCCCCCCTTCTGGTTTGAACATATTCAAACATGTTTAGTGAGGAATGTTATTATACAGATCAGTCAGACAGTGTTCATTTTGTCAAATAATTTTCTGGCTGTCCCCCTCCCTTCCATCAAAATGAACACTATATGTCTGAGCTGTATTATAACATTACATCTCCACTAATATGGATTAAAGTTTAAGTTTATGTTTCTCAAACGCCATATTGCTTCAACAACTATTAGACGGAAGAATTTACAGGTATTCTCAAGCCAAAGTGGGTGCTTAAAACTTACCAACATATAAATACTTGATACCTGGTTTGATCAAGCTCTCTTGTGTACATATTTCACCGAGTTTCCAGGGATAATTCTTTATGGAAGCACACAGGTAGTCAGGTGTTTTTTCTTTGCAATTTTTGGCTTTAGCCCTCTTAGTCCATTCTGTCTGGTTCGAGGGACATTTATTAACTGTCACTAATGAGGATGTCTGTGTTTGAATGATCTCAGGCACCAGAATAAGGATAAACCAGAAAATATCTAAGTCTCCCATATTTGCGAAAAAAGGCTATTCTTGTATTGAAATACAATTTTTCCTGAAAAAAGAAAACTTTAAATGCACATATTTATTTTGCATATATCCTGTTTTTCCAACGCATTATAATACATGTGATTAATATTTTGTTTCTTATAAATCCATCATTACAAGCTTAGTAAGTGTATTATAAGGAATTTCTCAAGCTCTGTATGCTACTTTTACCATTTAGAGATGTAAGTTTTTGATTCAATTGCTTTCAAGTATCTAAAAAAAAAATAAAATATCATTTTACGACTCGTCGTTTACACATTGTCGGTACAATGACCTTTTCAACAAATAAAGAGCTAAAGCCACGAAGTGCCAAAATATGCCCTGTCACGAAAATAGATAAGATTTTATTCTTTGATAGCCTAGACTTTGTGGGTTATAACATAATTCATTTTTTAATGATATCTTTTCTAGTTTTCTTTTTATAGTCATTTGAAATTGGTATTGTTTTCAAGTGAAATCCACATGCATAACGTCATGACGTTATATATACAGATGTATATTGTAACGTTATGACGTTAACATTATTTAAATGAAGGTTATTATATGTACATTATTGGGGGGAAATCTGCTAAAATAAACCCTACCTAAGAATTTGGGGAAACTTTATCATAGGACTGTTAAGAAGTTTTGAATCATGAGATAAAAAGCTTGCTAGCTTTAGCTTTAATTAAAAATGTGCCTAAATACTGTAATATTGTCCTGTTAAATCAAGGACATCTTTTAAAAACATTTAAGAGAAAATAGGGGTAAATTGTTCACGATGTTAATATTAGCTGTATCCACAATATTGATTAATTCGTAAAGTCGTGAAACAGTGAATATTAATTTTCATTTTTTTTTGGGGGGGGGGGGGGGGGGGGGTTATAGTATAGGCAACAATAGGCTGTTATAATAGCCAGTGCTACTTGTGTGATCATCATTCAAAACACAAGGGCCATGCGCAATTAACATTACCATGTGTATTTACATGTATATGCGTAATTGAATGAACATTTGGGTTAAAATTGTATTTATTCATATATCCCTCTGACTTGCTGTGCATATGGAAGGATATAATTTTGCCGACGTACCTTCAGACGTTTTTTTATCATCAAGTGTTATTCCTTCGGTAGAAGCTCTAGGGTAGTATACATTGCCATGCATACTGGAAAATCATTCGAGATGCATAGTCAAAGACGTTTGACGGCACTTGTTTTGATAAATTGTAAATTAATTGCCAAATAAATAACCACTTTATTTAAACCTCTTTAGGTTTTGTTCATGAAGTGAATGCATAACGCCAACAGGTGAATAGACGCGGATCCAGAAATTTGTTTCCGGGGGGGGGGGGGGTCCAACCCAGTCAAAAAAAATACAACCCAGAAATCTCTTGTCATACCAAACAAACAAACAAAAGAAAAACAACTACTTTCGAATAAATTTGTTTCTCTTCGTCAGATTTTCACTTGTTAAAAATTGATTTTTTTTTTCGATTGAGTAACTATATAGGTATAATTCTCTGGATTTGCCCTTGCATCTACCTCCAACTTACTGACGATCTGAAGCATAGTTTACTTAATTTGTAAAACCTACAGATAAATCTGGCGGCCGCTACTTATTATTTGGCGGCCGCCACTTATGTATCTGGCGGCCGCCACTTAATATCTGGCGGCCGCCACATAAATTATTTTGCAAAAGGTGAGTGTTATTGGGTTAAGAAGATGGATGTTGACACAACCGCTGCTTATTGATAAAAAAGTAAATGATAAAAAACGAATTCTGAAATATTGGAACACCATTCTTGGAAATCAAAAATGCAAAACTTCATTTAATTCTCAACCAATCATAGCTTACAGCAAACACCATGATTTATGTCCGTGACCCCTGATGAGGCTTCTTAATAATTGAAACACTCTACAAATACTTGCATAATTCAAATCAAATATTAATCTGCTCTATGCAAAAACATATCTATTAGAAGTGTGGATTGGAGTGTTGGTTCATAATAAATCTCTTACAAGTTTGGCTGATTGATGTTGCTATTATAATTTTTACACTGTATCCACCTCTTAAACCACACATTAAAATATGCGCACGATTCAGGAAGCCAGGTGTTATCTGGCGGCCGCCATATAATTTATGTAGCGGCCGCCAGATATATAAGTCGCGGCCGCCAGATAAATTATGTGGCGGCCGCCAGATATTATATAGCGGCCGCCAGAAAAATATGTGGCGGCCGCCAGATATTATATAGCGGCCGCCATATATTAAGTGGCGGCCGCCAGATATATAAGTGGCGGCAGCCAAATAATAAGTGGCGACCGCCACATAATTATGTGGCGGCCGCCAGATATACAAGTGGCGGCCGCCAGATAAAATATTTTTCGTACGTGGCACCAACGGGCTTCCGTAAGAAAGTATAATGGTATTAAACTACCGGTAGCTGAAACAGGTGCAAAAATTATCAAAGTTTGGAGGTATGATTTTTTTTAAACCTGCTTGGACTGTGTTATTTGTGTACAAGTACAGTCAATTTAAACATTAACGGAAAATACTTTTTTAGGGAAGCGGGGATGGGCATTTTGAAAAAGACATGTAGAGACCATTCTCTTTACTTGGAAAATATTCTACCATCATGTGAATTTACCTGGTCTTACTCCCGAAAAATTAATGCCATGCATAATTTGTTAAAAAAAAAACTCTGGCTTTAATTAGAAACTTTGACCCTCAGCTTGTCAAATCTATCAGTTCAATCAAAGAAACTCACTTAGTTTGTTGTTTTTAAGCCTTTTTATCACATTACATTCACTTTTTTGGTACACTGTAAGTATTTTCTTCAGATAAAATATCCGTTTTTTCTTCAAGTTCAACTATGTGTTTTATTCTACTTTCGGTTTTTAAAAAAACGATCCTGATTTTTATGAGTTAATAATTTACAACTTTAGTTATCTTTGGTCTTGGGCTAATTCTTGCATAATCAATGCAATCAAATGACAGTTTCTCAAGTTAAATCCTCTACCCTGACTGCCTGAGGCATGTTAATTAGCCAGGTGGCTGTGTGCGAGCGTTCAAGCGTGAAGTGATTTCCTGTCGTTGTATAAACAAAGGGATTATCAGCATGCACTGAATAAACAAAACAGCAAAGGAATACTGCCTAAACTGGACATATTTGTTAATTTTGGGTTAGGAAATAAGGGCATGGCGCCGGAAAAAAGGGCATGTTATCAAACATGTTAAAAAAAAACTGAGGAGGGAGGGAGCGCAGGAATATTAACATTTTTCATTTGCATTTAGGGGGGAAAGTGATCTTTAGAGGAAAAATTAACATTAATTTTGGTTTCTTTTACGTATGACATACACAACATTATTCTTTTCATGAACAATTATGTTGTATCTACTTATCATGATGGAACTATTTTGGTCGGACTCATTTGTGTGAGTCGCCGCTGACTACAGTAATATATCTTGCATTAATAGTATGCACTGATCGAATATATTAAAAATTAAAACGCGGAAAAGCCTGGTTTTTGTACACTCAACTAATTTTGAGAACATTTGAAGATTTTTTTTTTTTTGAAAACTAGTGTGCTGTGTACCTACCGAAGTCAACTTTCGTTTTGAACTTCCTAAAACAACTTTTAGATCATGCCTCAAATACTCATCTTTATTACCGTTAAAAAAAATTCAATAAAGTAACAAACGTCTGCATTTTGACCTGCCTTACAATATTTGCCAGTGTTTATCGTCTATTGTTACCTGCTAAGTGCTAACTACATAAATGAAGTCACGATGAGCTACAATACCTGTACAAAGTTGTCGTACGTTCCTTTCTAAGGAAGCCCAAACAAGGTAATATTCATAGGCTATCTCAGATAGAGTCTCGACCTTTTAGACAAAAGCAAATCAGACTTGGTTAAATTTAAGGGGGTCGACTATAGTTTTATTGTGTGAAAACTACAATAGCGAAACTCTTCATATTTATAACATATATTACTTACATTAACTGCAGTGTACATGCAAAGTTTGGAGGAAGTCTACCGTTCAGGTATTTTTGAGGGACCGTCTCAAAATACAGGTACATTTACAATAGGATTATACAGGAAATTTAGCACTTAAAAGCAAATTACACAAATACTACAATAGACATTTTGTTCAAACTAAAATATATGATGAGTAATACTATATTATACAATATATGTAATAAACACACAATTCTACCGTCTTGTTACCAAAGGGTGCATCTCAAAATGCAAAAAATTGGCAAATTTTACTATTTTTATAGAGTATTACAAAATATGACGTATATAATGGATTCACATGAAAACATAATAAAAATATTTTTAGATATTCTCAAATTTCTATGTTTTAAATTTCAAGAGTGTATGTTTATTACTTTTTCTTTAATAAATTTTTATTACAACTTTCTTTAAGAGCTACAAATTATCATAACGTCAAAAACACACTGCAACGACGTCAACCTACCTATCAATTACAAAATCGGTTTAAAAATCAGTTATATCAAATTGAAATTACATTTTTATACCTATAATTTCTTAATTTTGTTTAATTTTAATAATAAAGCGAAAAAAGTTGCATTGAAACAGTAAATACGCTTCATTTTACTATGATGCGCGAAATATTGCGCAATGGAAACTATAGTCGGCCCCCTTAAGTTAAAATATCACTGGAAAAAAGTTTTGATTGGCTAAAAGTCTGTTTATAAAATAACATCGAAAAGAAAAAATGTAGCGTTTTTACAAAAAATGTCAAAATGAAACACAAATATTTTTATTTATTAACTTAAATATATTAAACCCACTCATTTGTTTAGTTTTGCTTTCTCCCTGGGATTAACACATACGATGAAACATGGAGATAACGAACAATATTCGTGATCAAAAGTCCAAAGCAAACACCTCCAAACCATCAGAGGTGGGATCAGGTGCCATAGAGGAATGAGAGTCACCTGCCGACCGCTCACACCCACTGTGTGCTTCTTGTCATGATCGGGAAATAACGGAAAAATCCGTCGTCAATTCTGTGTATATGAATAATGGACTGACAATTAATATTAAAAACGTCAGTCAGCATTTGACTCATTGATAAAATATATTTTCTAACAAGGTCATTGTATCGATCATAGAACTTACGAAATGATTACTTAAACGGGACTGCTGATATTCGTGTTTCATAAACTTGTTTCGGTTCACCAACACCAGACTTTTTTAGATTTACCAGCACTGCTTTAAACATCTCGCTAGCCGTTTTGAATCTATAATCATTCATAATATTTTCTTTTCTCATGCACATGGAAAAAAATGTTTTTGTAAACCGTATCGCAGACTAATCATACGCTCGTATATTTCTTCTATGAAATTTTAGTCAAAAATGCCATTACGGAACAAAAGGCAACAAGGTCGCGCTGCGGAGTACAAATAAATCGTCCTAAGCGTTTAAAGGTACTAAGACACAGATTTGAAGTTATTATTTTCTCTATAATAGTACGACTTATATATTTTAATAGCATTTTACACAAACATTAATTAAAAATCTTATTTCATATAAAAATATTAAAATTTCAAATTTTTTTGGCGGGTTTATAAGTCTTAATATTGACTTCAAATCTGTGTCCGAATACCTTTAATTGAAGAAATGTGAATGAGTCCAAGGTAAAGTTGGGTTCCAACGGAGTCAAGTGCTCGTAACCTGTAACTCCACTAAGAGACATTTTCTTATGTATATTTGTAAATAATTCAACTGCTGCAAATTGTTTGTGTATCTGACAATTATTTTAATTAATGTCATATTTATTGGAACTGCTGAAACAGATCTTTTGTTTGTCTTAAAGGGAGGGGTGTAATGATATTGAAACAATAAAGGATTACGCATAACTCCGATTAGCTTGACTAGCTAAAAAAACTAACGCACGACGATTAGCCGATTCACAGCGATTTCTAGGGAATTTTTTCAAATCTAATCATTTAATTTTATATAGGGAAAAATCAGTAGAGGTATAATAAATTACGAAAGCCTATTAGGATCAATCTATAAAAAAAATCAAAAGGCGTTATAACGCCTTTCTAAACGGCGTTATTGCGCCTCGGGAAATAGCCCTGGTCTTGGGGAACTGGAATCTTGCTAACTCCCTCAATGATATACCTTAACTGTATAATAACATTAGTAGGGGTGTGATTATTCCAGCTTATTTTAAAATATTTTCATTCGCTGTGTTTTTCTACTAAGCAAACTGTGAAATTGATTTGAAAATCATTTTCGTGTATACTCACGCGTAGAAATATACACGGAGAAACGTGCCTTACCGTGACGTCACAAAAGGGCTACAGCAACGTTAGTAAAAGTATAACAATATAGAGCAGCGAGAAATTCAAATATTGAGTATATTATCCGTGCTTCTAAACATGTAAAATGTAAATATAAGGAATGTTTTTTGAAGTTTTTGAGTTTTTAATCTACCGTTTCTTAAGAAAGTTTGTGTTTGGCAGTCTAAGGTTCAGTACAGTTCTGTGACTTATGATGTTTCGAGATTTACTTGACACATCTAAATTTCAACTTTTATTTTTTTTTTACTTTTCTTTTTTTATTTGTTTGGATTTTTTGAGGTTGAGAATTTTGATACGGGCATGCAAGATTCAAAAACCCAACACATTTAGAGTGTTTAGATTTTTACTTCGAATATATGTATAAATTCAATACTCTGGATATCTAAAAGCTATTTTGCTTGACCGAAGCTTTTTTGGCATATTTTCAAAACTTAAACTGGGTTTGGGATTTGATATTTTGGATATTTGAAGTAATCTTTTAAAAGCTCAAAATGTAAAAAAAAAAAGTGTTTTGGTTGTTTGAGGGTTGATTGTTTGGGTCGGAATTCTGAATTTCTAAAGATCTAAAACGTTTGAAAGCTGGAAGTTTGAAGAGAGATTTGGATAATGAAGAGACAAGAAATGTTATTGAATTTTAGATTGTTAGGCGTGGACTTTGTGAAGAAGGAGTGGATTGAAAACTCAAAAGTTTAAAAGAATATATATAAAATAAGTAATGTGTCGTATTTAAAAGAAAAAGAACTCGAGTATATATTTTCGTTATTTTTTTATGGTTCCCTTCAAAATACTAGTATTCTCCTTTGCAAGACACGCATATTTTCAACCGTTTTAGCCAAGCTTTGAATGCATTCAAATAATGTTTTTGAGTATGGTATTCATGAACTGATAATGACAGAAACCAAAGAATTCCTTGGTGCACATCTTCTTCCTGACAAGTGCTATTTCAATGTGGGGAAAAGAAGAAATTCACAGGGATAAAAATCGCGTTAAAAGGTAGGGCTGGGTATAACATGGACCTTTTCTTTTTCCGAAAATGATCTCACCAACTCGGATTTATGTGCTGAAGCGTTGTCATGAAAAAGTCGAGTGTTGCGAAAATTAAACTTTGGTCTCTTCCTTCCGTAGTGTTTAACTTTCTTAAACACGATTTTTAAACACCTGTCCGTTGATTGATCTGCCTTTTGGAATAGCAACGCCAAAAAAAAGAATATTGATGAAATTTGCATATAATACTCTCTCAGTACTTTGGCATCGTTTTGCGATAACAGGGCTTTTGCCATTTTAATCAACCACATCTTGTTATCAATTTTCCTCTGAGGTTTCATCACATTTATCTATTTCCGAAAAATGTGGTGCAACGCAGTTTTTGTAGATTTTAAGAACTGGTAATTTCGTAGACATTCCTACACGAAATCACTTTTGTTTTTCTGTTAAAACATGGGATATCTATCGTGTACTAACCTTTCGGAGGCCAAGGTTTTTCCTAAAAATCGTAAACACTGTCCCCTGATGAAATTTCTACTAAATTTGCCATCGGTTTAATCGATCATCATCTGTGATGATATTGGTAATTTTTGCAAGTATTGCGTAAGTTGAAGCATTCGAGGTGGTCCAGGACTTTATGTGTGATTGGCCGTTTTTTTATTTGCTCACCCAACTGTAAACTTCTCATTGACATGCAAATGTGACCATAGACATCACATAATTCTTTTAAAACAATTGTAAATCAGACAAAAGGAGATGGGAGAACTTAGTGTGCAGAAAACCCACTAGCTTCAGACGTATACAAATCATATTCAAATTGTGAATTTAGCATTTAGAGTAAAGTTCTTATCATTGTTTTTTTTTGAAATCTTGATAAACAAAAAGTTTTGAGGAAATTTTCTTTTATTAAAATTTATTCTTTTATAAAAAAAAAATAATGTGATATCCATTGGGTTCGAACCCTGGCAATAAAAATCCTGAGTAGCATTCTCTATTGAGACTAGCACGCTAACCACTATGCTACGCAAGTCCTGATAAGGTGTGGCATTTAAATCATGTTTGTGATATGACCATTGACTTAAGGGACTTCAAGTATTTCTTGAAAAGATACGAAAGTTATGTCATAAAATTATATTTTTAAGGTATAGTGGGTCATTGCTCCATAATTTTAGAAACCAAAATATGTACGTTTGTATGCAAACTTTGAGGATTAACTCTCAAAAAAATGGAGAGAAGACCCACTCATATCGAAAAATAGTGTTATAGTGTGAAAAAATGACTCGTTTTGTCCTCTTTCTTGTGTGTACAGTATTTCATAGGCAAATAACTTCAACCTTCATGAGATTTGTGCAAATTGTAGAGAATTTACATAAAGTATACCTTAATGTTAGATGAAATATTAAGGAAAATTTTGATATAATTGAGATTTAATTTTTCACCTTCATGTTTGTTTCGCTATGGGCCTATCTCACGTCATGTTCACCCATGTCCTTTCATTTTCATTTATAATTTATTTTTTAGATTTTTCCACTTTCTAGAAAGAAAATGTTGTCTATCAAAAGGACAACCCTTAGCCTTTGCAATTCTTTCTAACAATTTTGCTTCGTACTTGTTGTCTGTATGGGACGGTGGTAAACAGTTAACAAAATCACTGTCACATTCTTCCTTTGGTCTTGTTAACTGGAGAATAGTCGATATATCACAATGGTAAACAAGTGCACAAAACTCTGTTTCAACGGCATATGAAGCTTTGAAAAGCGAAATGGTTAGCAGCTCATGTTTAAGTTCTATGGTACCATTCTCTTCAATAAGGTATTCAGGGTACTTTTTCACACATCGTTTTATACTATCCTCCGTTAACTCTGCTGAAATTGATCCTGCCCAGGGTATAATATCTTGGTCTACATTGTGAACTCTTATAAACATTATGTAAGCAAGAACAAAGAAAAGTTCCTTTTTCTCTTCTTTCATTCTTTTAAAATGATTTACCAATGTAGTCATCGGCGATTTGGTGAATTCCTCGCTAGGGAAGAAGTCGTGATGCTGACAATACATCAAGATTAAGAACGGGTAACCTACAAGTCCTTGACTGAGGGACAGATTTGATAATACAGAAGAAAAGCCGATGTCTTTGTACGTACAACTTGGATCACGAACACAGTGGCCTTCTTTTTTCAACTCTTTCTAAATTAAAAACATTTCTGCTTTATCGAAATGATCAATATCAATCAAATTTTTTGTGCAAACAAACTGCATCCTACCAAATTTCAAAACTGCGTCATACACATGTTGATGAATTCCCAGTAAAACTTTTATATGACCGTTATTTTTTTCCATGTGCTTCTGAACAACACGTTCAAATTCGAAGACATGTTCAGAAGAAAATGCTTTACAGTTAAATGTCCCAAACAAATTATCACAAAAAATGATAGTTTTTTTGTCATTTTCATATCTAATAAGTTCTTGTTCATCAATATGTTCCTCAAACCAAACCGTCTCCCAACCTTGGTCCTCATATATGTCTTTTATATATCTCATAGACGTTGTTTTGCCACATCCAATAGCGCCCATACAAATAACGATGTCCGATGTGCCCAACAGTGCCATGGCTAATTTGATGTTCTTTGTCACAACTATTCCATTTTCAACATTATACTTCGTCCTCAATCTTAAAACTAAAATGAAAAGTAAATATTCATTAACATTTCAGCATGTTATCTTCAGCATGTTCAATAACACACGTACATTTTGTAAATAATTTTAAAATCAGCTTTATTCTTATGTATTAAAAATAAAACAATTCTTACTTTCAATTTTCTGGTTTAATGCATTACATTCAGCTTCATTGGCATAGGTTAAATTTCCTTCATTAAAAAGTTCTCCAAATTTATCACTCATCCTTCCATACACACTCTGAAGATATGGAACATCAACTTGATCGTCACAATACTGATTCCACAATATACGTATCCTCTCTATGTCAGCTCCAACAGAAAGATCGTCATCACTAGGCTTATAACCCCACCCTGTCCCAGAAGGTTTTATATTGTCACAGAAATTTATCAACAAGGTAAAAACAACCACCGGGTCGAAATTGTCATAATCCTCAGTATTTTTCACATTTTCTAAATCCCTTAACAAACACTCATTGAAATGCTCAATCAGGGATAGCGAATAAATTATAATTTTTTCCTTGAAGTCCCAAACTTTAAGCTCAGTCTTCAAAATATGATTAAGGTAGCACTGAAGTTTATGAATCCTTGAAATAATTCTCGTACGTTCTTCACTAAAAATCGATGATTGTGTTTTCATATGCTCCTCTACAATTATGAACCAAAATATTGTATCAAAGGCTTATTTGCATATCAGCAAATTATACTTATCCATCAATTCTGGTTTTATAAAATGAAAATACTTTTATGAGGCTTTCACCTACATATTTGTACAGTGTTATTGTAGTTTACCCATATTCTATGACATTAAGATATATATTTTGGCTCCGTTTCTATACTGTATATTAGGAATCTGAAGATTTTTTCAAATCTATGATCTACAGATGGATGAACGGACAAGCATCCTGTTCACTATTTCACTATATACCTTCCCCTTTCTACGCGGAAAGGGGGTGTTGTAATAAAGTTTTATGGTCTTACAATTAAAGTCATTAATCAATGGAATCTTGAAATAATTCTCGTACGTTCTTCACCAAAAATCGATGATTGTGTTTTCATATGCTCCTCTACAATTATGAACCAAAATATTGTATCAAAGGCTTATTTGCATATCAGCAATTTATACTTATCCATCAATTCTGGTTTTATAAAATGAAAATACATGTACTTTTATAAGAGGCTTTCACCTACATATTTGTACAGTGTTATTGTTGTTTACCCATATTCTATGACATTAAGATATATATTTTGGCTCCGTTTCTATACTGTATATTAGGAATCTGAAGATTTTTTTCAAATCTATGATCTACAGATGGATGAACGGACAAGCATCCTGTTCACTATTTCACTATATACCTTCCCCTTTCTACGCGGAAAGGGTGTGTTGTAATAAAGTTTTATGGTCTTACAATTAAAGTCATTAATCAATGGATTGTAGGAAATGTAACAGCTTTACAGTTAATTTTCTCTAAACATAATTTTTATACAGGAATTTATGGAAATTCATTGCTTAAATGCAAAAGAATTAAGCAAATGCTTTAAATACGAGTTGTAGAGATTAAAAATCTGACAAATGCAATACTTTTCCATAGGTTTCATTTTCAAAAAGAATCGGTTGTTACCCAATAATTATAGTGATTATACAAGATTTCTAAACGTACGTTTCACTTTTTAAATATTTTAATTCAAAGTAATGGTAGAGAATAAGTATTTAAAACATACTTTAAATAAAATTTCAGTAACATATTAAATTGATATTCGTTAGTATCATTTTACCTGTTTCAGGAATCATTATGTTCTCCTCTTCAATATCTAAAGAATGCATATAAGAATTTTAAATCAAGTTTTTTAACAATATACATAAAAGTACTAGCAATATTGATATTTGCCATTCTCGAAGAAATTGACCGAAGTTTTCCGTGTACATGCTGAGAAATTTTTTTCTTATAATAATACTAAAGCTGCATAGCAAAGGTAAATTTAATAATGCTATCAATAAAATTTTCTCGTGTTTGAAATTTTCATGCAAATAGATGCATGGCTGCTGATGAAAAGAAAAGGTCTTTAATTTTTTTTTTAAATTCTTTATATTGACTACAAAACCAGATTAAACATTGACAGATCTTTTAGGTGCAGCCTGCAATCAATGAAACACAGTCATGAATAATTGCTACCTTATCCGTGGATATAAAATACAAAGCGACCAGAAAAAATATTACTTATAGGTAGAATACTCCCTGTTGCAAATTTTAACAAATATTTATTTATTTGTATATTCTGGTTACCGATAAATAAATTCTACAGAAAATGTTTCAGAGCATAAATGTATAAATTGTTGACTTTCTTTTTCATACCTTCTGATTGTGTATCTAAATTTTTGCGTCGAAAAATTCCTGCAAAAACAAAAATTTTACTCTGAAATTTGTATCACATATAATGGATTAAGAGACCAAGTAGGGAGAGGTCTAAAATAAGTATTGTCCACTGCCCAATCCCACTCACTTTTATTTGTCAATTAAATTTTGTATAAATAAGAAAAATTGTAGATTTAGGTGTTATTATTAACAGTTTTACGGGTGACATACCTGGTAATTTGTTTCTACGGAAAAGAAATATAATCACAGCGGTGCCTACAATCAGCATTGGCAACAGCAAACCAAGTACAATTCCAGAAGAGGAACTTTCATCGATGTCAGTCCTAATCATAATGTGTATAGTTAGCTTTTGTTCACAGAAAACCGATGGATCTAAATTTTGCAGTTTTGGACATGCACGGTGAAATGATAAAATACAACCAAATCATTTGCAATAACTCTATATCTTACTGTTTTATTGAGTTCGTTGTAGTTTCTTCTCCCTCTGGTTTCAGTGTGGTCATACTATTTCAATGTAAAACATAATTGTTAAAAAGAGTCGCATGGGTTTAAATGGGCCCCTTCGCCCTACTTTCTTTGAAGAAAATTTATGAAAATTGTTTCCTTTTTTTTACTCATACTAGTATTCCATTTGGCATTTTGAACACTATTTTGTTCTATCCTTTCCCCCATTCCCCGACCGCGTGTGACATTACCTGATTAAAGTAGAAATGTTCGAAAGCAAAACCCCTTTACAAGTATCATCATTCCGCGTTTAGTATTGTGTACAGAGTTTTTACAAATTGAACACACCTGTGAAACGTACACAATTTTTGTAAACAGAACACGAGCTCTGATATTGTTATGGTTTACGATTCGCCAGGTGTGTTCAATTGTTAAAGTCTGCTCACCACGATGTTTTGCTTGCAAACATTTCTACTCTGAATTTCCTGGATGATAATTTTAATATTTTTCATTAATACACAACAAGATTGCCTCTTTTCCTTTAGTATTAACAATAAAAATAAAATTTGTAAAAGTTGCCTATAAATATGACCAATCATGGCTTTGCTGTTTTCAAGAAGAAGATTTTTAAAGATTTTTTTCCTTGATATTCCTATTTAAAAAAAAATGATCGCCCATTGTGTCGCGAAAGCGGGGAACAATAACGAAGACCAATCGAATCTGTATAATATCTGTAACTGAGTTATTTAAAAGATCTCGTTACAGGTTTGTTATACTACATGAGGCAACTTACCTATAAAAGACTCCTAAACAATCTTGGACTGAAAAATAATTTTTTGTTAATTTATGTTATTTAATGTACAGTATAATTTTGTTCATTTATTTAACAAATTCGTTTGAAGTGTATTTTTGCAAAGGACAACATTACTAATATAACTAAGGGTGCTAATAGTCATCGAAGTATAATTGTACACTGTAAAGGAATGGAAGTGTAAAATATTGTTAACGCCTTGATAAGGATATATTGACCAAATGCAAGAAAAATGGGAATAAACAGATACATGTAGTCAAATATGCAGGGCTAAAGTTTCAATGTTTGTAGTCAGTTTTTAGTTTAAGATTCTTTAAAACATAGGTAATAAGGGATTACAGAACTAACCTTAACGAATTTTGTCTTTTAGTAAAGCAAAATCCCACGTCAAACTAATAATCTAGTAGTGTACATCCCAAGATGCAGCGCTTATGCAATTTTGATCTGAGAGGGTTTGCAGATATTTTGGAATAGTCTTATCCATTAAAGAACTAGGTACGGTATGCATAACGAGGCGGCCCTGTCTCTAAATCTGATTGAAGTTTTTTACAAACATGCTCACGGTGTGTCCTTTCAAAATCATTTTATTATTTGGAATTATCTCTTACCGATTTTAATTAAATGTATAATCTAAATCATACTTTAAAAAAGCTGCAGGGTTCGAAATTCACTACATATAACTCGCAAAATGCGTCAGAATATCCAAATTGCGAGTTTAAAAAATTGAAACTTGCAAATTTTTGCGAGTTCATATTCATTGTAAATTTCATCCGGGAAAAAATTTATCTGACATCCCCCATTTTAAACCTATGTCCGACGAACAAGGCCTTAAAAAACGACTGATTCATTCAAATTACCCCCAGGTGGATTTTTTTCTTCCAAATCTGCGTGGTTTGATCAATCAGCTGATTCCATTTATTTAAGAAATATTAATTGTTGCTTAACTTGAGACATAAAATATGTCACCTAGTTACCATTTACCTTAAATTTAAAAAAGTAATCATTATTGTAACAATAATTCCCCCCCCCCAACTTTTTGAATTTCGTATTCTGCCGCTCATAAGGCAGCCACGTTGGGTGCCATGTTAGGTGTCCACTGTAAAAATAACACCTGGTTTATTCAGTCTGGGGATGATTGACTCTCATAATCATAAGAAAGAAAAAAAATTCTGACCTACCGAACAATGATTTTTGGGAATGTTACAGGGAACAAACATACTCTTTTAAACCTCATGTAGCAAATTTTGAGTTTTTTTTAAAGTCGATAGATAGCGATTTATTTCCAGAAAGCTTTCATTTTGAAATAGTGAGTTGTCTTTTAAAATTGTGAGTTCATTTTTTTGGAACTCGCTATTATTTGCGAATGGTAATTTTAGGGAGTTTCTACCCCTGAAGCTGCATGATGATTTTCAATAAAACGTTGAAAAAATCTTTTCTTGAACAGTATAGTCAACAGGACAGGGGCCTGTGGTGAAAAAGTTCTGGGGGAACAATTTTATTTATGATGTGCATGAATTGACATTGATACCCACATAATTTTGGGTAATATTATAACCATCACCATGGAAATAAAATATGCGGATCTTTACCCTGAAGTTTTAGTTTAGATAATGGAAATATTTTCAGGTTTTAAAAGTGTGGCCATCGGGGGAAAAACAAAAAAAATAGATCTACAGACTTTTTTCATAAATGGATCTAAATTCGCTTTTTCAAAGTGCTGTATAAAAAATTCTTTTAAAGAAAGGAAAGTATTAATGTTGTGGGAGGTTTAAACTCGGTTTCTTTTTTTCATGGATTTGCTATTTTGTAGCAATTTAAGGTAGGATTCTTCTCACATTTCTTGTTTTCAAAAATTCATGAAATTTTCACAGAATTAAGAGGACAATACTACTAAGTGATGATATCAGTGAGATTAAATTTGACCGTTTAATATTAGAGGTAAGGTCAGGTCAATGTCATTACCTTTTTCCTGGACATTTTGAATAAAAAAAATACTGCTTCCAATCATGCGATCTCTACTTGTAAAATTCAAAAGATTAAATGTTTTTTTTTTCTTTTTTTTTGCATAAAAAGATACTACCATATAGGGCCTATAAGATGATATTACCAAATTGACATGGATAATTTAAAGAAAATGGATATTTGCTAATCCGAATTGCCTGTACTTTTCTTAAATTTTTAGGATTTATTAGTTACTTTTATATCATTCCTATATTTTACTTTTTCCAATTTTCACATATAGTAAAGTTGTCACATAAAGGTACAAAATGATACCAAAACTAAAAGTTTTGATCGTTTACTAAGAGAGAAATAACACATTTTACAGATTTTTGTTTCAAATCTGTACTTATATTTGAAACATTTAAAAGCCAACATAGTTCTAGTATGTGTGAAAAATCTTATTTGATATATTTTGAAACTTTAGTCCCTTATTATTAATTTTCACTTACATTTAAAAATTTCGTCTAGGGTTGGTTGCGCATGCGTGGATTAGCCGTAATTTTGATAAATATTCAGTAACTGCAGTTGAAAGGTGATTAGAAATGATGAGTAAATGCGTGCTAGAGAATGCCTAAAACCAAGAAGAAAAAAGAAACAAAGAAAAGGAAGAACTCGGATGGTAACGTTAGTGGTGAAAGCAAGGAAAAAATTCACGTAAGTCAGTCAACCGTGTCAATACCAAGAAAAACAAATAGTGTACAAGCAAAAGCTGCCACAATGGACAATAGTGTGTGTAATAATCTAATACCAATTCAACAATCGACACCAAGTTATCAGGGCTATCAAGGGAATTCCCAATTTATTACGTATTCTCCTCATGGGCCACCTGGACCCCACGGGCAATTTGTCGGTTATGTATCCCCTACTACAAACAGCATGGGGAATGTAAATAAATATGATATGATATGTCTTTCAGAAACAAAAACAGATAATGCAGATTTAATTAATTTAGAAAATGTTACTGCTTATAGTAAACATAGATCATTCTTTATTATCATTTCGTAAATCAGGTGAATTAGTTATTTATGTCCAAAATAATTTTGTACCTTATGTATCTATTGTCGAAAATAAATGTGACAAAATCTTATGGTTAAAAGTGAATGGACATTTTTTAGTAATTGGAAATGTTTATATACCTCCATGTAACTCACGTTTTTCATCAATAACAATTTTTGAGGAAATCGAAAAAGAACTGGTAATGATGTCATCTGAATATAATTGTGTATGTTAATTAGGTGATGGATTTCATTATTTATTCAATTGTACTGACGAAGTATTAAAACAAACCAGGTCATAATATTAATCTAATTATTATGCTGAGAACCCAAATGGATATAAATTTGAGAATCTGTTCAAAACCACAATTAAGAAACAGTTGATAAAAGTTTGTAAATTTATACAGAAGATTATCGAGAAAGTTTGCTCTCCTGGTCAAATTCTTTTTCCCACGCAATGTGCATTGTCATAAGTATTTGTATTCATTATTGTTTTCTACAACTTTATAAGTTTTATGAGAATAAAGTCATTGTCATTGTCATTGTCTAGTCTTTGATTGCGTAAAAACTAAAACTAAATTCAATGTTCTATAATAATTTTGAGAGCCAGAAAAGAAGATATTTTCATACGCCACCATTCCGCCAAAAATATAGTCCCTGCTAGTTTTCAAACGCAGTTTACCATTTCTATTCAAAATTGTATAATTGTGATGCGGAAAGAAAAATAATTTTGGTCTTTTAAATCTCTTACATCTAAATATATAAGACATATCAACAAATATTCCATCTAGTCAGAAAGCAGAGAAGAACCCTACCTTAATTTCCTTGCGTTTGCTTTCCCTGATTTTTTCCAAATATTTTTATTGTGGGTTTCTGGACATATTTAACCTTAATCTTACTCTTCTTTTTTTGTTTTTTAAATACCGTCCGATTTTGTTATCATTGCCGTCCGATAATATATTATAAGACTGGTAATTATTATTATCGGATGGCTACAGGTAAATTTTTAGACTGCAAGAACAAAGGCATGACGTCACTGCAATGTTTAGGCAAGTTTTATTAAAGCTGAACACGATTCGTAAAAGGAATCTGTCCGCCATTTTTGTTCCCGAGTCTCGCTACTCTGCAGACCCCTATAAATAGGGCAGAACTTAGTCACTGCTCAGTGTAATCAGTCGACACCGGTGAGGACGGACATATGCTATACAGAACTCGGTAGCGAGAATAATAACGTAATACTTCTCCTAATGCAGGAAAATAAAATACCAAATAAGTTTACAATTATAGTTGTATAAGTCAGTGCAGTATTCAAACAACACAGACAAACGTAGCTTCAAAAAATATAAACAAAGGTAATGCAAGATAACCAGCACGAACACGGGTCGCCATTCCACGCCGATACCCGTGACAATAAAGCAGTCAGGTGTAACGAATGCGACGAGTATACCCTAGTATCGTAGATAATGCTATCGAAAATGGCGGAAGCCTATTTACGAGTCGTGTTCAACTTTAACATAGGCCCTATATTTACTTAAAAATAAAGCTGCTTCAAAACATTTAACCTGTTCACTCATCCGGAATACTAAATTCAGATTAATTATGCGAAGCAATATTGGTAGTTTGCATCCTTAGATGTAACATCGATGCTATTTTGATCAATATAGATCTTATAGTTTCAAGTACTTGGAAATGAGACCTGCACCAAAAACTCTAAAACTGCACCAAAAACCTTAACATGCTCCAAAAACATTATCCTGATCATTCCTTTGCTGAAATTGCAGCATCTGAAACCTTGACTGGTTCAATGAAACACACTAGGAGCATGTTCCATGATCTATAATTAATGCTTTGCATAGAAGAACAGCACCACAAATAAAGCTGGGACATCGACGCCGACTTCGTTCGGGTGAGCTAAAAATGAATTGTGATAAAAGATTTTAAAGTAAGGGGTTCTGACCAAACTTTTCCCCATAAGCTTTTCAGTGAATTTTTTAGGTAAATGAAATATTTATGAAATATTTATTAAAAACAATTTTCTTCTACATGTGTAACAAAATTCTTACATTTGTAAAGTTCGGATGTAGAATAATATCGGTCAGGACATCCAAGTGTTAAATTACATGGCACTGAATCAAAATTATGTGCATCACCATGAAGAACAACGCATTCTCCTGAGATAAAAGAAACAAGAACACTGTTAACAATAATACATCGATATATAAATGTAATTTTGAAAATCTGAAGATGTATAAGAGTGCATAAATTTACTTTTAATTATTTCAATAATTCAACAACTCCGTTCAGGGAACATATACTAGTTGTTAACTTCACCTTACATTTCAAGAATACTTGACTCCTCCACCAGAAAGACAGACTGACTTTGGCAAACGAAGAAAGTGCACTTGATTTACTTTGTCGCAAATAAAATAAAAAATCTTTAACTCATAAAATCTATCGGAAATGTTAAAATACATTCTAATACCAGTAAAAATTAACTCTTAATTTAATTTTTTATGACTATAAATCCAGAATATGTAGTGCTGAAAGGGACACGAGAAGCTCCCTTACTTTTCCAAACTGTAGAAATTTTTTTTTATCAAAAGGCTAGCCCCCACCCCTGGTTTGAACATATATTCAAACATGTGTTTATTGGGGAATGTTAATATACAGCTCAGGCAGGTAGTGTTCATTATGTCAAATAATTCTCTGGCTGCCCCCCTCCCTTCCAATAAAATGAATACTACCTGTCTGCGCTGTATAATACCCCTACTGATATGAATTAAATTTAGAGTTTATGTTCCTCAAACGCCATATTGCTTCAACAACTATCAGATGGAAGAACTTTAAAGGTTCAAACCAAAGTGGGTGCTTAAAATTTACTAGTTTATAAATACTTCACTACCTGGTTTGATCAAGCTCTCTTGTGTACATATTTCACCGAGTTTCCCGGGATAATTCTTTATGGAAGCACACAGGTAGTCAGGTGTTTTTTCTTTGCAATTTTTTACCTTAGCCCTCTTAGTCCATTCTGTCTGGTTAGAGGGACATTTATTGACTGTCACTAATGAGGATCTTTGTGTTTGAATGATCTCTGGCAGCAGAATAATGATGAACCAGAGAATGTCTAAGCCTCCCATACTTGTTTTAATTTTTTTTCTGCGAGAACAGGTTATTCTTGTATCGAACTATATTTTTTCCTGAAAAGAAAAAGAAAATTTTAAATTTTAAATTTTTTAAGAAACATCAAGTCAATATGCATTTCAGATTCTATAAATAGTAACTCAAGTCTATATGCTGTTATATACTAAATCATGTGACCAAGTTTAAGCCAATCAGAGAGCTTGGAATATATGATTAAAATTATATATATATATATA